>VZRE01014226.1:375211-497136 GCA_013396775.1 Cephalopterus ornatus
GGTGGCTCGGTGGTGTTAATCCTGATGGGGAGCGGGTCCGGGGCTCCAGGGCCGCGCTGCCCCGAGCTCTGCGCAGGGCCGCGCCCGGAGGGAGGTGCCCACTCGGCAGAGGGGGAGAGGAGACCCGCCCCCGGGGGCTGCGGGGCCCGGCGCGGTCAGCGGGGCCACTGCCGCCCACCCTGCTCGGCGGTGCCGGGAAGGAGGCGGCTGGGCACGGGTTTGCACCCTGGTGGGTACCGGGGCTCCCCAGGAGGCGGGAGCATCGTTGGTTCCCGTGCGAGAGGAGCCCCGGTCACAGCTCGTACCTGCCCCGACGCACGGTACCAACAATCAGACACAGTTCTCGAGGAACCACGCAGCCTAGGTTTCCAGCGCTCCCTGCTCTCGCTGGCTATGTTTTACCGAGCCTGCAGGCCCCGGCGGGAAGGGAAGCACCACTGCCGGAGCCTAGAGCTGCTTTCTGTGGTGAGAGGATGGTGTTTTCTTCCCCGGGATTACTTACTTCCAGGCTGCCCTCTCCCCTTTACTACGGTTCCTCAAGGTTTTCTGAGACTGGTCACCACCGCAGCTTCTGCTGTGCAGGTACAGCATAATATATCCCAGGACATACACATGTACAGCTTATGCCACAGGAAAGGATTCATCCATTCACCACAGGCAAAATTTACCCGTTGGAGTACAGCCTGCAAGTGCTGCTGGTGCACAGGCGTTCAGTTACTTTTTCACCAGGGGAATGCAGGAATGGCCGTTCCTTTTGATTGAGATACAGCAGTAAGTAAGGGGCTGAAGTATGTAGCAATCAGTTTCTGGCAATGACTGAAATATTTTTCTGGGCTTTTGAGAAGAATGTTGGGAAAGTGTTGTTCACCAAGCCCTCCACACACGCAGCTGAGGAAAAATGTTATAATTTTTCAGGGAGCAACTAGCTTCTCAGTTCAACCACTCCTGCAAAAGTCTCTAATCTTGGGAGATAGAAAAGTACTAATCACAGCAGCAAAGAAGGACAAGGGCATGCCCCTTAGGTGATTTCAAGAAAATTAACATTAACAGTCAGGAACTTGGTAAATACTGGGCCATTTCCTTATTTCTAATTGCCCTCAGCAACAAAAAATAGGATTCTTGTCTCCACCTTATTAAGAACCCAACTATCTTCCCTTCCTACTTGTGGATAGCAACATTTCCAGAGAAAGAGAGAGTGGGGTTATTCCTAAATACAAAGTCTGGACTGAGCAGTTGCTTATCCCTAAGGAACTAGACATCAAATCCAGACTTTGCAGCCTTCCTTTTTGAGAGGGGAGGACTTTGCACAGGTCACACATTCTTTCTCATGAGCACTGCCCCATCTCCCTCCCCCTTTCTTTTGAAGAAGATGCTCTCCCTTGTAGGACAGGCAAGTAAGATTAATACCACTAGTAGCAAAAAACAAACTACTTGTGCTAAAATCCCATTATCAGAGGATGGGTCCAAACAGTGAGAGGTGGAGGAGGGAAGGGCACTCAAGTAATTTCTTAGAGGCAGGCAGAGTGAAGTCTCCCCTGCCTTTTATTGTAGACAGTGCTGCACAGCTCTGACAACAAACCTGAAGGGATGTAGGAAAAATCTGTTTCAACAACATTTTGTTTCAAAACCAAATTATGAAAGAGCCAAATTGTCACTTATTACTTGGCCCTAATCAGTATTCCACAGTAAAAGCATCAGTATTATCAGAGTCTGCCGTGTGATTTATGAGCCCAAACCCAGTTATCACCTTTGGCCTCTAGTGCAATCTTGCACCCTGTCTGCATGTTGTTTTCTGCCTCCTGAGAGCACACCTCTGAGTATCCTGTACCTGACTGCCTTGCTTCTGAAGTAGAACTGTCAGCTGAATTTTTTAAAGTACTACCGGGGTATTAGCTGAATGTTCTTGACTAGTTTAATCACCAATCATAAACCCTCCATTTTTAAACAAGGTAAAGACCTAATGGTCCTGTTGCCGAAGTGCACATCTAAACCTAATTTCATACTAATTCAGTTGCACCATTTTTTTTTGCAGCTGTATCTTCAGCAGGCCAGCATATTGTGTCACTTCCACAGAAACTATCCGTATGACATGAACAATACTGCAGGCATACATGAGAGCAGCAATTGTGAAAATCCAAGTCATCCCACTCACTCACCCCATGAAACCCCATCTCTTTCCCCATGGATGCTGCTATCTACAAATGAATGTTAGGACCCACCGAACTCATGCTACAATAAAGAAATTTCATCACCTGTTTGAGCAGAGGGTGCTTCCACATCTTTTCAACACAATTTCCAGCAGCAGTCCCAGCGGAGTCACACAGCTGCAGCCCCCACCAGAGTGCAGCCCAACAAAGCAGGTTTCATGATATCTTTAGCAATTTTCTGCTGCTCCATCCCCTGCACAAGTAGCAGCTTGTTGCACCAGGCAGAGGTTTTCTTCACTGGGGATTCAAGAGCAGCTACCATTGCACTTTCTCCATGTGCCATTTACAGAACGTTAAGCTTTTGTAGAGGGTTAATTATCTCTGTTCTCTGTAACCCCTTCCTCTGCACTGAGACACCTGTGGCCAAAAGAAGCAGAGTTCACCATCAGACAACAAAAAATGGCTTTTCTGAGCTGTACTACTTCTTATTCCAACTATCTTTATCACAAATCAAGTCTTACAGTATTTTCTCTGTAACTGAGGGCAAGGGCTATTAGTTCCAGATAAAAGTGTATCACACATCAACCTTCACTGATTTTCTGTCTGCCTGAAGGTTAATAGCAGCAGCAACTGTATTACACTATGTAGTAATGAAAAAAATAGGAAACATTAGACATTTCAATTTAAACAAAAAGGAAACTGGAATCAATGAAAAAGGTTAACAAGCTTTGCTTTGCTGCTTTGTGGCTGTACAAAAGTGTCCAGGTCAGTCTCATCAGACTGCATTTCACAGTCTCGCAATACAAGTGCTCACCCTCATTTTCTTTTTAATTTCAATGTTAATAGGTCACTAGTTTCTATTTTCACTGATGGTTGTGATCTTTGGCAGTATCATGCATCTCAAGAGCATATTCCTTCATTTAAGGACTCAGTCCTTAAAAAAAAAAACCTGCTTTGTTAATTTGAGGTGAAAAAGCCCAGGCCACTATGTATTAAAAAAGAATACCTTAAATAACTCTGAAAACTCAAACATGAAGTCAGAATCAACAATTCCCAATTCAGTGAGTCCAATTTAATATTTTTTTTCCAGTATTCTGAGAAAACTATTTAAGTTTTCAAAAGCTGACTAGAGTTGAGTCAGTTATTCCAGCTCCCCCCTGAAGTGAACAGTTTTGTGGCTAAAGTTGGCTACAGCTGGCTGGAGATTTTAATTACTTGTTTTCCCATTAGGCAAAGCTTTTCAAAACAAACAAGAGCTGACTTTGTAATTACAGGTATGTTACTCGAGGGATTTTCAGAAAACAGAGAGATAGTGGAAGAAGCAGCAAGAAATTGATTTGCTTGCAGGTAACTTTCAAAGACAACAAAGTATCAAAACATTTTGAAATACTGAGTAAAAAAGTCTCCAAAGGACCTTACTTGGTTCCCAGAGCAATGCTTTGAGAACTGGGAGAAAGTTTGGGTTATTTTTCCATAATCTTAATCAAGCTTGCTTTTCCTGACTTCCATTTGCAGTCCTGAGGAGTCTTATTACGCTCCCAAGTAATAGAAAAGTAAATCTCTGATTTCTCTCTGCAACATTCATATTCTGCTGCTCAGTGACCATGGACCCTGATTATACAGGTGTCTGCAGCCAGTTCCTCCTGGATGCAGTACCTACATGCATGGCTCTGAAATCACAGAGAGAGATGGGAGAAAATGGTGCCGAAAGGCAGTCTGTCTACATGAAAGCAGTGAACTCAGAGACCCGTGTTTTATACTCACGTGTAACTGCAACCTGCAAAATTGTTTTTGTCTTCTTTCATTTCAAGGCAAGGGTGAAAAGGTGTGAGGCCAAGTCTCAAACATAAATGTCCACCTCATCAAGCACGTTGCCTGTTGCAAGCTGTCAGTAGCAAGCTGTTTGTAGGAGGAATATGATACACACTGGTGGGTGCTGTAAGTCTTCTAAAGGTATTATAGAAGAGTATTAAATTCAAGAGGGCAGTAGAGAAGACAGAAAAAAAAAAAAGCCTTCTCTTGGAGTATTCACTTCTGCGAGGTGCAGCTGTCCTAGAGTAGCTTACAAACAACTGACAAGCAGGCAGGACTGAGATCCTGAAGCCCCACATGGAGTATCTTCAGCACTGCAGCATAACCACTCCAAAGCTAAAGGAAGAGAAGCTACGAGATGGAGGGGGAAGTTGAACACCTCATTTATCCCCATATTGCTCCAGTACAACACAGTGGCCACAGAGTTCGTCTCAGCACTCTCAAACAAAGGCACCCTTTGAGTGTATTTCCCTGAAGTATAGTCTGGTACAAGTGGACATAGTTTCTTTTCTTTGTAGAGATTCTCCAAAGTGAAATAAGATGCAGGTTCAGTGCACACTCAGTGTTAAGTTTTCTGACAAGGAGAATACCCATCAAATTCCTGCTGCCCCCCCATCCAGAAAGACTCATCCTTTCTTTCTTGAACACCACCTCTGCATGAGGTGATTCACTGGAACACAAAAACAGGTGCTATAAACAAAGCCACCGTTCGCTCACAGCCAAAGATGAAAAAACATAATCAGGCTAAATTTAAATGTATTCCAAGTATTGCAGTAAGCAGACTGTTTACTAAGGCTTTTGTACACTGACATTTTGCCACAGAATCCAAAATATTGGTCATTTTATTTTACCAACATGACATACTGTGCTGCACACAGCCCAGCAAAATTCCTATCTGCTCCTTTGAGAACTTGCCCACTCACCATGTTTGATTGTTTCAGCAGCTCCTCAGCAGTGACTTGTCCTTGTGGGAGAGCTACATCAGTCCTTGAGCTTCATGGGCAGAGGGGTGGGAGCCCTGGAAGTGGGAACAGCCGGAGAAGAAAAGAGGAGGCAGAGGTGGTGAAACAGGTGATGGGCGGGGAGCGGGGTGTGGTTGGGGCTGACTGAAGGATTTGCAAGACAACCACCGCCCTCTTCTGGGCAGGAGAGATCAATGTGGCTTTCCCTACAACAGGCAGTGGGAGCACCAGAGGGCAGCCAGTGATCCTAAACCAGTGACTCCCAAAGGTCTGGGGCATTTGCTCGTGACTCCATGTGAGCTCACAAGAGTGGTGACACTCCAGCTGGAGATATGGGGTTTATAGTTAGTCACACTTCCACTGGGACAGACACCTGGGAGCTGTTGCCCTCCACCTGGTAGGGCAGGAGCTCTGGTGAGACAGTGCTTGTGCCAGCTGCAGAGCACACTGCATTAGATGCACATTAGATGCATCTGTGACTGTAACACAAATGGAAAGTTACAGGGTGCAAACACTTGAAAAGTTACTTTCAGCTGCCCTTTAAACCACAATTTAAAACGCCCACCTCCCTCCAAAAAAAGGACCCAAACCCACCAAACAAAAATAACAAACAAAAAACCCACCAAAACAAACCAACCAACCAAAAACAAATGAAACCCAACTGAACAAAAAAACCCACCCAGACCAAAAGCACCTAACCATACAAGAGTTCAAAATGTCATTTCAGTAGTCTTTGCACCTTGGCAGGCAAACCTTAATTAGGGTACGTGGTAGGGAAAGTTAATAATAATACAGTAGGCAGGTATAGGTACACAAATGTGTCTCTCTGCTCCAGTTTGTCTGCAGTCTGATCCTCTCAGGCCAGTTCTCACTGATCTTCGTCATAATAGCATATATTACCAATCCTTTTTCTTTTTCACTAATATGGTTCTTATAAAAAAAAATAGCACCAGCTGCTCTAAAAGCATGCACAATATCTTTTAGGAGCTTTTACTGATCTCTGCTTGACTTCAGTAAAATCTTTTCAGATGCTACTTCCCCAGGCTTCATCTCCATATTCTCCTTGTCTTCCCAAAGCCTGTCCTTCAGGCGTTTGTACTCTGAAGGAGAAAGAAACAATCTACTTGTCAGACAGAGACCACAAAATCTTGTTTGTGTATGCAGGCTGCATCTTCCTTGCACTTTAGCATCCTTGTTCCCCATGAAATAGTATGACTCTTGCATATTTTCAGCAGTATTTATAAACACTCAGATTAGTTCTGTACTAGTAAGGTTGGTTCTCAATCACCTCTTAAATAAAGGAAGACTGTGTTTTAAAGGCAGTCTCTTGAGCTCAGCAGAGGAATCTCTTTGAGATCTGATAGCTTTAAAAAAAGAATCTTAATAATCCTAATTCCATTTTTCAGTAGACCTTTCAATACAGGATATCTGGGCGTGGATGTCACACTGTGGAATTTCTCCAGCAGCCCTTGAAAATGGCTGAAAATTCTGTTCTTTGAAGCACAGCTCATTACTCAGCCCCCTTCTGTGGTTCTGTGCCTGGCAAATGCAGATATGAAGGGCGTTATGAGATGCTCTACTTCTGGATTCCCTATAGCACAACCACAGGCAAATGCAAACAATGAGCCAACACTGCCATGTAGTCTCTGGCAGAAAAGCAAAGAATAAATATATCTACACTTCAAACCATGGCTGTAGTGTCTCCTGATAAATGTTGTATTGTTTTCTAAGTATTTTGAAGAAATAGCTCATTTTCAGCAATTTTCTTTATCTCTCAGTTTTTATGAGGCTGCTACATGTACATAGCTTATGCTTACCATTTACATTTTTCTTTACCCATATGAGCCTGCTGAATTCTCCAAAGAATATCAGATTTCAATGCACTTTGCACTGCTCTTCTGTTACCTCTAACAACAAGGCCATTCTTTAAAGCAACCTCCAGTTTGAATTGGTAATGTGAGCTTGCTATGTAATTCCCTGACTCCTTTACAGTGACAGCCCTAATGCCTTTTTATAATCTCTCATCTTTTACTGTGCCTCTGCAAATTTATTCCACATTTCTGAGAGCAACCTATTCCCTCTTCTCATATTTATGTGCATTGTATTTCTGGGTTCCTTTATCTTATATAAGTCATGTTTTCAAACCTAATATCGGCTCTTCGTTTCCAGCAGCTATAATAAACTAAATATACAACAAAGAGTGTAAAACTGAAGCAAGTATATATCTGTGCCCAACGTGCTTAGACCTGCTCTCATTGTTTCTCTGAAAGATGCAACGTCTTCCTCTTTACAGCCCTTTCACTCTCTTTCAGTCCAACATTGTCAGGAAATTAAGGCCCTTCAAAACTCTCTCCTCCACCCCTCTATATGCATATATGTTTTGTAAAAACATAATTTTCCCTTTTCTGAAGACTGGGATTCTGGTGTAAAATCACAGGCTTTTAGACACAGAGGACTGAAGGGAAACTTAAAGTCTCACAAGAAAAAAGGAATCCCAAAAGACAGAAGCACTGCTTCTCCATCCCACTCCACCAGCCGCTTGTAGTGCCATCATTTCCTTCAGCCAGATCTCCCCGCAGGATGTTACTTTATAGAGGGAAAACTGGTCCCCTCGGAGACTTACCACAACTCCACAGACAGAAGAAGACCAATATGGGAACACGCAGGGCAGGGGAGGTGCAGGGGCTGGATGCAGACACAAGCCAGATTGCTTATTTTGGAGACAAACAGCAGTTATGAATACAGGTTTATAATTCCACATTAAGATTGTGACACTCATGCTTAATTATTACAATACAGTAAGACACGTGGCAGGTGGCTGTGGCTCATCTGTATAAAGCAGCAGCAGGAATGCCACGGAGGTCACCAGTGTCTGAGAGAGGCTCAGTCCTTGGCTTGTGCTGATGGAGAATTCACTTTCTTGAAGACAGAAGTCACAGATGCTCATGTGGACCGCTTACAACGCCTAAGGCATTACACTGCAGTGTTATAGGAAAAGTCTGTTGAAGAGGCATGTAAAAAACCTTGACTTTTGCACCATTCCTGGTTCCTGCCCCCTGTCTAACCAGACAGAGTCCAAGCTAACACTGAGCCATACCCACCCCTTGGGTAGGGAGGCAGTATCTCAAGCACCGGTTTGCACTAACCTTTATCTCAAAGAAACAGTAATTCTCATTTATCTATACAGCAGTTGACATTAATATAATTATTTGAAACATAGATATTATTACAGTTGGGTACAAGATTAAACTTAATGTCCTAGCTGTTACAAGGACTATCCTAAAAGCACTTCACATCAAGAATTCTGTGGATGATATTTAAGATTGCACATGATATTCTAAATCTGAACTCATACCAACCTGAATGGTTGAACTAACACTTAGGCTCTTACTCTTAAAATATTTAATTGTGCCATATATAGCTTGGCGAGACATTAATTATCTCACTCACTTGGAACTAATCCAGAGATCTAAGGAGTTCACAGGTATATTGGGTAATAGAACCTCTATAAATTCCCAAGAACAAAGTGGAATGTATAATTTTATTTTCTCATTAACATGTTAGATATGCCTTACATACACCATCAAATCTGGGCTGAAGAGTGAACTAGAAGCAGAAATGCCCTGAGCACATCACTAAGTGCGCAAAGTTCACTGTATGGTTGTAAAAATGTAGTTAAAATTCGTGCAGTGACTCGATGTCTGTGATACAACCATTCATTGGGAATGTCTCTACAGTCTCCAAACTGATATATTCAGAAAGTCCCATCTATGTAATTAAAACCACTGCCACAGTTTCATGTTCCAGATATTGCAAGTGTGCAGCCAGATTGTCCTTTTCCATGCCAGCATCAGGTATGAAATCCATCTTTTTTTCTTCAGTTTGGTATCTGTGGCTTAATTTGACCCACAAGTTCTGCTTGCAGTCCACTCCCAGAGTATGTCCCCAGTGCTGAGTTTCTAGGATGAACTTTGGTATAAATCCCCTTGATACTTACCTGATTCAAAGTGACACACTGACTAAAGCAAAAAAATACCATTGCAGGAGTGCAGTGTTCGATTCTTATTTGTATATACCAGAGCATTCTCATTTTCTTTTCATGGTTATTCAATGGCCTATCTTCAGTGGTTTACTGCCTGCTGGGTAATAGCTCCTTTCTAATCAATTTTAGATTATTTTTCTCCATATTTACTCCTATCTTCTTTTACAGCCCTTTTAAACCAAAATCAATTTCACTTTTGCCTCAAATAGCCCTCCTGGCTGTGCAAGCATAGATTCTTGAACTTCGTTCCTGGAATCTAAATTAGAGCGTGCACCGTATTAATCCTGGTCTTAAACAGAGAAGCACACACACACTCAACTTTTCTGAGATCATGGCCAAGGCACACTGAAACCATCCACAATTTAGATCATGACTGCTGTGTCTGAACAGGGATCCCAAACAACTCTGGAGCACAGCTTTATGTTACAAGCACCCTAAGTCTGGGTTCACACCCAAGACAACAAACCCATCCCCAGGTGCTATTCCAGTGCTCACAGCAGCTCCGTACCCAGTTAACATGTGTGGTGCCATGCAAAGCACTGCTGCATGGCAATATCTTAACGGTGCTAAAAACACACTTATACCTACCCTGCCTTGGCATCACACTGAACAAGAGCTACATCCAGCTTTCCAGCACCTACTCCATGGAAAGAAAGCAGTGGAAGAACAGCGTCCTTCACAGAATCATAGAATACTTCGGGTTGGAAGGAATCTTAAATATCAACTAGTTCTAACTAGATCAACTCCCCTGCTGCGGGCAGGGATGCCACTCACTAGATCAGGTTGCTCAGGGCCCCACCTATCCTGGCCTTGAACGTGGAGCACCACAACCTCTCTGGGCAATTTCCTGCATCCATAATTAGGTTCCTGATTGACCATCATACCTCACCACCTTGCTGACTATCCTCTGTGCTCTGCTACAGCTACACGGCACACTGGACCTCTGCAGGGATACAGGTGTCTTTGCCCTGGGACTGCAGGTGGCAGGACCCACCCTACTGCCCCTGCATCCCCAAAGTGATATGGATCACCTGGAGCACATCAAAAAACAGTGAGTCTCAGGAGGGAGGAGAGGACACAAGACTTATTGAAGAACAGAGCAAGGGAAGGGGTGAATGCATACATGGTGAGTGCTGCTGAATAGAAGAGGAATTTACTTGGAAAGCATGGAGCAATCCCAAAGCTGTCGTGCTCTGTTGCCTGATGCCCTCTGGTGACATCATGGAGCTGTGTGCTCTCCCAGGAGATGCCTTCTACAAAGACATTAAGTCCAACACCTCTCACAGCAACACCCAACAGGGAGATGAGCCACAGGAGAGATGAGCAAAACAAAACACAGGCCGTGGGAAGGAGTCAGCATGAGGTCATGTGTGTGCCCACAGTGCTGCAGAAGTGAGGGAGTCTGAGGAACTGGAACTGAAGTCTTCTCCTTGAGCAAAGCAGAAGGTCTGTGACAGCTCACAGACCATGGTCATGGGGAAAAGCAGGCCAAGAGACTATAGTAAGGAAATATATCCAGCAGAAGAGTACATGTGGTATCTTCACAGGAACTCTGCAATTCAGCATCATTGTCCTTTCTTCTCTCCTGAGTCCTCTCTCTCCTCCCGGTGAGGAGAAGGGACCACAACAAACCCATTTGCAGCAGTTATCTCTTGCACACACAACCTTTTTGCATTGCAAAGAAGCTTCTCTGTTATTCACTAACAGGATCCATTCCTCCTCCTGCAGGCACCATGGGAGAAGGGGTTGTGGGTGCCCAATGCTCCCACAAAGTGGGAAAATTTCTGTGCCAACAAGAAAACTCTAATTTATCTCTAAAAAAACCAATAGAAATATTATTAACGATGAAGTCATACCCAAGGTGGCACTTCCCAAACATAATCTGTCTCAACTCTTTACCTCTTCTATTTATGGCTCTCTCAGTACAAGGTAGTAGATACACAGTAATCCAGTCTCTAATTTACCTAGGGGCTCTCAGTGGTGTGGCATAGTGAAGTATAACGTTTGAGTGAGTTGCATTCCCATATAAAAGCAGTGCCTTTTTGGAGGGTGCATGTCTTTAGATGAAGTGGGAGAAAAACCTAAAAACCTGGGTTGTAGATCCTAATGATTAGGAGCTCCTGGATGTCTCAGTGCTGAAGTTAGTTCCAAATGAAAGCCACTTTCTTCTCTGCAGTAGGGAAGTTAAAAGAAATAACCAGCAGGTGAGCAAAAACAACAGTATTTTAATGAAAAATGGAAGAGAGAGTCTAGACACCAAAGCCAACACAGCGAGAAATAAGGCAGATTTCAGATAAATGACAGAGGGAGAGAGAGAGAGGGAAGAAAGCCAAATCTGCACAGGTCTGAAAAAAGTAGTAGCAGAAATATTCTTTATGTGTGTGCAGGTAAATCCTGTTCTTTTCCTCCGTCAGCAATTTATTGTAATAAATTAAGGGAACTGGCTGATAACATTTAAAAGTGCAGATACTTGATATCCCCAGTTCTTTTTCCTGGCTAGGCATAAAGCTGTCTGCATCTGGAGACAATGAAGGGATGAACTGGTTTAAAGGTGAGGAAAGATTTAATGCTGACTTTCCACCTAAGCGCCCGTGACCGTGAGGAAAGACAGTCGGGTCTTCACATGTGTCCTCCCCCGCTCCTTTCCTCACCTCTTACGGGCAATGTGCTTTGTCCTAAGATAAGAACACCGGGTGGGTTTGGCAGGAGGAACTGTCTGGATGCTTGCATAATTAATGCATTCCAGAGGGGGGGAGAGCAGAGATGTTTTAGGGATTGACTTTGGTGCACATCTGCCTGCATAACGTTGTAAAACGCTGCTGGGAGACGAGGCAAATTTGTCTCCCAAGGTTACAGGCAGCTTCTGGGTGCAGTGCACTAGTGTGGGCGGGGGAAGATGCTACAAAAATAGTGTGGGTGGGTGTGAATCCCCAAAACTTACCCTGAGAGCAGCGAAGCTCAAGAAGAACCCTGCCATCCATTCAAACCAGGGGCAATGTGTGAGCCCCCAGCTGGCTCCGCCGATGTCTCCCTGGGATGGCGGCGTTTCCCCAGACTTTTAAATACACACCTCCTCTCAACCTCTTTTTGCTCCTTCTGTCTTTATGTGATCTCCTTCGATCTTCTCACCGTGGGTAGACACTCCAGATTGCATTCCACTTAGTTTGGGTACGCCCCTTAACATTCCTAAATCAGGATCATTTCATTTTACTACTTAAATTTTATAGATTTTTTTCCGGTTTTGTAATGAAAGTTCTTTCTTTGCAGAAGAGAAAAGCATAAGAAAAACTATTTTCTTAGAAGTATGATGCGGTAGTAAATTTGAGTGTATAAAACTGGAGAGATCATCTCTCTAAGGAGCTGTTCTGTGCTTGTTTAGACAATATCTTTTGAGGCAGCCAGCAGTTTTTCATTACAAAAGAAGTAGGATGTGGGGAGATAAGCCCACTTTAATGGTGCTTAGGTGAGTGCCTGTTTGTTTAAGCATCTTCTCATGTCATGGTTCTTTGGAGAGGAGACATATTTAAGAACAACTATTTGAGTGTAGTGCCCCGTGTGAGGATAAATAAAAAAGAGGAAAAAAAAAAAGGAAATTAAAGAGAGGGAAATTGTGGAGATGCAGGAGGAAAAAAATCCCCAGAAGAGTATTTTACACAGGAAAACAACAAAAAAAATGGAGGCAGAAAATGGGTAGAAGAAAAGGAAGATCTGCTTCCCAGGATGAGAAGGGAGGTACTCAGCGTCTTTATGAGGCCACTTCATCACCCTCAAATGTCTTGGAGATTGGGGAGGTTCCTGGTGACTGGAAAGAGTATTACACTCCTCACCAATATGGGCAGGAAGAAGGACAGATCAGTCAGCCAACCTCTGTCCCTGGGAAGGCTGCAAAGCAAATCCCAGCAAATGAATAACAGGGTGATCAGAAACAGCCAGCATGGACTTACCACAGCCTGGCCATGTCTGTGACTGCTGGTGGTGATGCAGTGATTGGCTTCTTTGGATGCAGAGTGTGGTTGATGCTGTTTCCTTGTCTGTAGTAAAGCTTTAAACATGGTCCTCTAAAGCAGCCTTACAGCGAAAAACTGGCGAGATGTCCCCATCAGCATCTCCCTACCAGAGTCCATGCAGCTGGCACTCTTATTTTGTACTTCAGAGGTAACAACCCTCAGAAGGTCTCGGCTCTTGCTGTCTTGGGTGGACATAGGTTTCTGTTCTGTGCCTGGTAGATTTTTGGCCTCTGAATTGCTGAGAGCCGAGTGTTGACCCTCATGGTCCCAAGTGTGTCATATGCAGCCAAGTGCTGTTCTTGCCCAGATGAGAAGAGTTCTGGATAACCAGAGAGTAAAATACTGTTGTAAAATACTGGGCCTCCACACGTGGTTAATAAATCATGTTTTATAGGGTGATTTTTCTGTGTATCTGAAAAGCACCATATATTTATAACAGCAACGGTTCTGAGAAAGGTTAAATGTGTCACTGCTGAAGAAAACGCATTACAAAGCTGATATTGCTGGAATGACAAGTACTTTTTTTGCAAGGAACCGTAAGGTCTTGAAAAATGACAGGCAGGAACAGGCCTCTCACAGTTCTGTCCCTAGATGGCACAAATATATTTGAAGAGGAACAGAAATACTGTTTCAGATACGGATGTACAACAATGGGCTGGATTGGCCAGTTCTCAGACCTTCACAGCAGCAGTAGCAGCACTGTCTACCTATTCCTAAGCTTCCCTAAGCTGAGCTCTTCATATAAATGCAAAGGTGGAAGACCGAGATGCCACTATTTAGGCAGACCCCTTTTTCGCAAGTCTCAGAATTATGATGCCTTTATGATTAAAAGAATTATAAACAAGCCCTCAAACAAAATGCTCAAACACCTCATTCAGCCCTTTGCTACTAATAACTAAGTCAAAGCTAATGCTGTAAAGCAGTTTGACAGCACTTGAAAATGCAGTATGCAGAGGTATTTTGCAACCCACAATACTTCTTGCGACATGGATGTGTTAGCAGTGTTCACATACCAGAGCTAACTGCAGCTCTCACAGAAGAGTATGCAGCAGTCTTGAGGGTCCAACAACCTCATGCTCCCAGAAGGCTTGAGAAACTATTTATGGGAAGTTGGGTGTTTTGGTTGGTTTGGTTGGTTTTTTTTAAGAAAAGAGGTTCTCTGTCTTTTTAAGAAAAGGGACCATCTTAAAGCATATAAATCCAAAGGAACTACTGAGTAAGTTTATGGACAACTGTTCACTGATACCACACAGCACACCCTCACCAATAAACAGTGCTGGAAAACTGGTAGCAGTGGATGAGGAGAAGGCTGAGGTACTCACATGAGGTTCTCAACAACTTTTTTGCCTGCCTTCAACGGCAACTTCTTGAGTGGATAGCCAGCAGGATGGGACTGGGGAAACAAAGAGTTTTTACCCTGAAGAAGTACAAGTCACTGCTGCCAAACAGCATGTTTACTTGACTGAAAGATCTGTACCTCTATAAACAGAAAGGGGAGAAGGCAGTGGTTGCTGCTGAGCTGATTAGAATGACTTCCTAAATTCCATACGTGGGAGGGTGTTTCCCATGGCTGCAACACTCAGATACAAGGCTTTCCAGGAAGAGGGAGGTTTCCATCACTCTTCCCAGCAAAATTTAGTATTCCAGACTTAGCACCTGGGTATTCCAACAAAATGCCAAATCTGCTTTTCCAGTATAATTCATTACACCCTTGGATCTCTTGGGAAGTAAGTCATGGAAACACACCAGCCCTACAACTGGAAAACACAGTATTTCAAATTCTCCTTTATGAGTAAGAAATAGCCATGGCTTTTGTTTAGTCCTCCAGGGATTACTTCCCCAGTATTTAATGTGGCAATCCATAACTTCTGAGCTCATCTTCTGATGGATGATGTGCTTGGCAAGAAACAAACTTGAAATCTTTGAATAGAACTTGGGCATTTTTCATCACATGTCATCCCATAGACACCACTGCATCTCAAAATCCTTTATATTCCTTTTTCTGCTGAAAGTTTCCAAAGGATTCAACTATCTGAAGCCACACAGACACTGCAGGATACCAGTGTTTCAGGGGCCCTCTGCATTGCTGTTACATTACATATTTATCCAGGAAAAAAAGGCCAACAAATTTGTTACCACTGCTTGTGGCTATCCGCATTATATTCCTCTGAGTAAACATGCTACTTGGCACCACTTCACTGCAAAAACTTCAGATCAGAACTGAGATATTTAATTTTTATCTTGGCAGGGTGATGATTGAACTGTGTCCTCACAGACCTCTGCAGAAGTTTTAAAAATACCTGAGAGCAACAAGTATTTTGATGATGAAAATTATGTCAATCCCGAACAGTTGCATATCCTGGATGGGATATTCCTGCCTAGTATACAGGATCACTTGTGATCTATGGGGGCAGGGCTATTGTCCTGTGAAAAACTGCAGTTTGGGGAGAAAGAGAGGTAGAGACCACGAAGTGCTGTATTAGAATTGCCATATAAAACACTGTCAAACATATTGTAGGCTACATCTTCAAAACTGCTTTCGGTAGCAGGGTGAACCTGCAAGATGGAGGATTTCAAAAAGTCTTGCAAGAAAAGCACCTTAACACAGTATACAGGATACTTCTGAGACTCTCAGAAGAAAAGGTGTGAAACATTTAGTCTGCCATAGATGAAAAACTTTGAAGAAGCTGGGAAGAAAGGCGAAGAGTTCTCCTGGGGGTGAAAGGAATGGTTAAAAATGGCCTTTCTCACTGTCAGTCTAAGAAGTGTACTAAATCTAAAGTAGGCCTGTTCCAAATAACTCTCATACAGACCAGGAGAGAGTTTTTTTACCCGTACACTGAGGTGACAGTAGTCAAAAAGATAGCAAAATTTAACTTTAGTCCAGTATATCTCCCATTATTTCACCAGCTGTTTTAAGAGAATAAGTCTTATTACTCACGCTTTTTATGGTAGTCCTTTTTTTTTGTTAGAAGTCTTGTCAAAAGCATGTTTGCTTTTAAGATGCTGAAGGCTGTTTTTGAAATGGCTGCTACTAAATTGTCTAAGGCAGAACAGAATATAACTTCCTCGTGCTGGAGTGGTGAGCAGCTCATATTAAGAGGCTCATATTTCTCTTAATGCAGCTGGACGGGCTTTCTTTCAGCAGAAGCAGACTTTAAAAAGTGTTTGTTGCTGTATCATCTCGTTTTATACTCAGAGATTGCTTTTCAGAAAATAAAAACCAGTAGGCAATCTAGAAGGAAAAGTCTGAAACTCCGGGGTGCAAAAGCATTTAACACCAATACTGGGTATTTGCATCTGGGTATTAGCATCCCCAAAAGCTTCTAGATGGAACAGAATGATGCAGGCTATGTTCCTGTGAACACTGACTCTTCTGGTCCAAAAGCTGCTTTATCAAGGGAACAGGTATGATGCAGATTGCGGAGGTGGAAACATCTAGTAAAGGCTGTGGTGTGCTTCCCAGCAATGTTGTCAATACGTTGCATGGTGAGATCTTAAGATCTGAGGAAAACAGAGAGTGAAGAGTTCATCAGAATCTTGCACACCAGCTTGGTTAAAAGCTTTTATGCCTGAATTTTCCTCTCCAGTAGGAAGCACTGGCGCTGTTTGTCACTCAGAAGGCTTCATCCCCATTGCACAGGTCAATAAATGCACCTCACTGCATGTACAGAAACCACCAGGAAACTCATTTTCTTGTCCTAAATCTATGCACTACATGGGACCAGCACACGGCTTCTGAGACAGGTGTGTTTTCTTTTTCCCCTCCAGCTGGAGGCCAGTCCTCATCAGTAGACCCCAGGGATTAATAGTGAGACCAATACTTCTTAACATCTTCATAAATGACCCAGACAAGAAGGCAAAGTGCACCCTCAGATGGTCCAAAACTGAGAGGAGAAACAACCCCATACATCAGTACAGACCAGAGAAGAGAAGACTCAGTGGGATCTTATCCACGTGTATAAGTACCTGATAGGAAGGAGTAAAGACGGAGCCAGGCACTTGTCAGTGATGCCCAATGGAAGGATGAGAAGCAATGGGGACAAACTGAACTACAGGAAATTCCAATGAAATGTAAGAATAACCTTTTTTTCCATGAGAGTCGCCAGATATGGGAATAGGTTGCCCAGACTTGTGGAGTTTCTGTCTTTGTAGATATTCAAAACCTCACTAGAAATGGCCCTTTACCACCTGCTCAAGGTGACCCTGCTCTGGGCAGGGGTTGGACCAGAGACTTCCAGAGGTGTCTTCACCCTGAGGCCATTCTGCAGTTGTGGAGTGATAATGGTCAGCCTGGCCCCAGGCAGCCAGATGCACCAGGCTCTCTCTCAGGGCATTTTCTGTCTAAGGCACTCATGGACGTCAGCCTTTTCAGAACATTCCTGTGGCAGATGGTAGGCCAGGGCTGAAACCAAAGATAGCCCCAGAGCAGCACAGAAACCCTGTGTAGGTCTTTGATGCACCTGTTTCGGCTCATTCAATTCTACCTTCGAGATGGATCAAAGCTGGAAGTTTTGCTGAATTCTGGAGTAGGATGTCTCCCAAGAGCAAAAGAAAATTCTGAATGTGTTATGATCTTATTCTGTCGGCCAGTAGAGGGAGGAAAGAGAGAAAATGGAAAGTCATTCTTGATTCTCTGAGATTGAATAGCAATTCCGTATCACATTGGCACCAGGACTTCACAGCCCTGGGGCCAAACTTGCTCTGTCAGAGCTGTTGTAATGGATAAAACCACATGAGATACAGTTATTCTTGTAGGTATTGTAACCACACTGAACAACCTGCTCTGTGGCTAATATCAAGGGCTGAACCCAGCTGTAATCTGTCCTGGTAGCTGACCTATCACTCTGAACAAGTTTCCCATACACCTAGAGCTGCATTTGATGCGTTAAAGTCTGTGTTTCATTTAAACTTTTTTTCCCCTAACAAGGCTGTAAATTGATCAAACAAGACTGCTCCACTTCAGCCATTCAGAAGGGTGTCCTCTGATACAAAGCGAGGAGAAAGCATTCTCAGAGGTTTATGTCCAGCGGGTACCCCTGAACTGCATCCTGGATTAAAAGGGGACAGGGGAGAAGATCACTCCCCCACCCCAACCTTTCGTTGCTTTCAACATTTCACTGCAGAGGGAAGAAGTACTGTTCTTTCCCTTTCTGATGCCCTGTCACTAAGCAAAGTAGTACCTGGTGAGTGGTTTGCTCATGTGTAATACTGAAACAAATTAACCTCACAAAAGATAAGGTTGCAGGACCTGCCCCAGCATGCCACCGCTTCTAACAGAGTTGCATCTCTATGTTGCACTTTTACAGCAGCAGATTATAAATGATGCATTTAATGCTGAAAGTTATTGATCAAGAAATATAGGAAAATAAGCTATAGCTCAATATAAAATTAGATGATCTTTGTGTTCAATTTCACATACGGTTGTCCACTTGGCTCTTGCCTGAGTAAGCCCCAAGGTGAAGAGGATCCAGGTTGCGCTGCTGCTCCACTGCAGTTCTGTCACTGAACTGTACGAGCTGCACCAGACATCTTCACTTCTCCCTCTTCTTCTCCAGAACTCCATGTTGGCAATTTTAATAGAGTTCTGCTCTCAAAATAGTATTTCCAGGACTGCATAAACAGTGTCGAGTCCCAAGTGCAACTTTCAGAGCTGAATGTATGGCACATAAAAGCCAGTCAATCAGCCCTCGGTGACACAGAGTCTTCTGCATATAATTGCCTGATGAGCATACCCTTGGAAAAATTGTGCTCAGGCTTGAGCCTGGCTTTTGACTGAGATGCCTGTGAGGCTTCTGCCTGATGTTTGTAACTTGCTACGCATACTCAGTTACTCTACATAACCTTTTCTAGAGTGTGAAAAATGTACACCTTCTGGAATTTTTTCAGCAGAAAAATGGGAAAGTAAAACATGATGGAGATTCTCTCTCCTTCCTTTGTTATTTTAATGTGTCAGATTCCTCCCCGCTGAATTTCATGGCAAATGAAGAAAGATGTTGTGTACAGTTAAAAACTGCATTACAATCAAGGATAGAGGATATTCTTCTCAAAGATTAGTACAAACCTTAAATGAACACTGAGACGTCCACGTGGTGGCAGCAGAGGAGGAAAGTGAGGAAACATCTACAGGAAGCCCGAAGATAAAGCATTAGTAACCTGAGCTGAAGCATTTCTTAGTTAAGTGCACACTTAAAAGCATGCGTATTCAAAATTAGGGCTGTGATCCAATGTGCTGAGCGTCTGTGATCACCCTAATCCAGCCGGAAGACTCAATCACCATCACAGTAAACAAACATGTGGTCACCTGGCACACACACGCTCATCTTCTCTCTCTCAAGAAAACTGCTTCAGCTGTCACAAGTCAGGAATAAAGAAAAATGAGCTTAATAAAAAAGAGGTGGACAAGGAAAACCCTCAAGCAACTAAATCATGGTTTTCTACTCTGAGAAATATGCAGTATAATTGAGTCTGATTTATTTTTTAAAAAGTTAGCTCTGCTTTGCCTCTTGTAAGCCAGGTGAGTGTATTCTTCCTTCTGCCCCACCACTCTGAAAGGCTCACATAGCTGGACAAGGCTCCCAGAACTCTCCAGACTCTTAACTGGTACGGAACCATGTGGATACATACAACCCAATCACCTCTGGGCACATCTCCCAGGGAGTTACAAGGGAGGAGCAGGACACAGCACACACTTTTGCTTCATTTCGTACTTTTACTTAGAAGGAAAAAAATGTACTGAATTCCAGCTGAGCTAGAGACGGGAGTGATAGAGTAAGATGCTTCGTAGGCTTTTCACATGAACCGTATTTCCTGAGCAACTTCTGTGAGAGAAGAGGGACAATTACTGAGGAATTCAACTCAAACTGCCCCCATTAAAGTGTTTTAATGTCTTGATCACAAAGTGAGAATAGCTCCCTCCCAGCTGGTTCATTAACAGATATCCCAAGCAATGCTGTGCTCACAGCAGAGTAAGCTCCTTTTTCCAACCCACACAACATCAACAGCAGCCAGTGCTGCCAGTTCCTCAAGAAATGGTGTCTGTTGGTGGTATCTTCACATACAACAGGGGAACACAAAGCAACTAATCCGTATTAGTGTGTGAGTGCAATCATTCTGCATCCAAAGAAAATATAGACGCAGAATGTTTCCCCAGGACACAGGACAAGACAAATGTAGTTCTCCATAAGGATGGGGGCTGAGCATTGACATTAGTGTTTAGGGTAGCTCTGTTTCACAAAAATTCAAAACCCAGTTTGAGCATTGCCTGCAGTTTCCATTAACTAGGATTCTTCTCCATGGTCAGGGGAAAGAAAGGGGGCAAATAGCAGTGGTCAGGGACCCTGGGAAATCTGTCATGGACTGTCTTCACTGATGACCAAGTCTTCAGGACCTAGTTTTACTCTCCAACTTACTGCTAGGACTGAAGAGCCCTCACTTCCAAATAAAACATCTGTGCATTCTCCTTGTAGAACTTACTCTCTTTCTTGCAAGTCTAAACATGAAGTCTGTCATGATTTTAGAGCACAGTGTGCTGCTGTCGTGCCTTTACATACAAGTCCCCATCCTCTGCCTACAGCACACATTCCTTATGCCTCTTCTATTCACTGTATCTTGTAGTGTTCCAGGTCTCCTGTCCCCTTCTAAGTACTAAATCTCACATACAAATGCAAGTTAAATACAGTGTAGGATTCATGCTGGAGACTTTTATCTGAAAACAGTGGAAAGCAACACATCACTTGATAGGAGCCTGCCCTTACAATTCACTGCAGTGAGCAGACATCTACCCATAACACACTGATTTTCATACGCACAAATTCAAAGTGCTTGAATCTGGCACAACTCCACCCGGCTGGTCAGAGGCAGCAGCAATGACCCATTTAAACTGCCTTGGACCAGACATCCCTTGTACATCAGTGGGGGTGATATAGGGTGATAGCATTTCTATAAGATGCCTTAGACAAGGGAGAGAAAGGACCTGGAGCTTCAGACTGTACTTTGGAACCACACGGGAGAAGCACAAGGCCGGACATAGCTTAGTACAGGACAAGTAAATTAGCAACCATATCACTAAATGCTGTGAATTTTAAAAGGCATTTTGAAAGCAAGAGAAGCCAGTTCCTCCCAGCTCTGCTGAAGCCCCAGCTGACTTCTACCTTATATAACCACCTTTTTCAATACACTGGGTAGGAGTTAGTATTTACTAAGCCAGAGACTACTTTTTTCTCCAAAATTGCACACTGAAACTATTTATGCCACCCTTGATATGCATGAATTTCAGGACCTGCTAGTCAGCAATAGATTTTTGCTGGGTTTTTTTGCAGAAATATGGCATTTAATAGGTCCATTCAGGACTAGCAGCCAAGCAACTGTGAGTTCCTCTTGAGCAGGCAGGCCCAGCTAATTTCAAAATGAATTGCTCTGTGAAGGAAGCATAGCACTTCCCAGATCACAGAAATGGTTTACCGACCCTAGTCTCATATAAAATAGTCTCTTGGTGAGGAGCTGCACAGTTTTAAAAGGTGTCAGAGAAACCATTAGGTGATAAAAATTCACAGAGCAATTTTGCCAAAGAAAAAGCATAAATAAAAAGTGCATCATTTCTCTCCCAGACTTTCTCGCAAGTCAGCTGCATTCAAAGAGCTGTGCCGCAGCTACCGGCAAGCTAAAGGCAATTAAAAAGCTTTGGCTGCCTTGTGTCAAACCTTCAGCTTGTACTCATGCACTTTAATCAGAAAAGCAGCAATTACATAAACAGTGCCACTAAATTAAGGGAGAGCAGAGAGTACAGCAAGCGTAGATCAAATCCTGCGTGTGTCTTGAGAACAAAATAGCAACTGATCCTTATTAGTATTCTAATTCTGCATGCAAAGAAAATATACATACAAAGAACTGGCTCTTGCAATGAAATATAGCTGCTAAAACAACAGCTTCCGGCCAGTTCAGGCTATTTTGCTTCAAGGATATACGGATCTGCTTTTGAGTTTGTTATGTCAAAAGTTACGGATTCTTCTTGGAGGCCTCTCAGTCTATGTACGAATGTGACTGAGCTACTTAGAGCATGAAAAGGAAGATATCTGAGCCCCAACATTAAGCACAAGCTATTCTGGGAGAAAAAAGTAATCAAAATTTCACACCACTCATCTTAATCCAGCACTTGCTAAAATTTTAAAAACCTCTGCTTGTAAAGACCAGCAGCTTGTAGTTTCTTGTTAAGCTACTTTCAAGCAAAGAGAAAAAAAATACACCAAGTGAGAGCAATGAATCAGGAGAACATCTTCATTGCAATTAAGTAGAACATCCCTCTTTGATAGGACAATCAACTTCGTGCAGTAACTGCAGAGAGAAGGACATTTATAGCAGCATCAGGACGTGCTGCGTTCCCGGCTACTTGAGAAATTGCCATGAGAAGTCTGTTTGGGATTTCATAGTCCCATTCCTTGTGCCATAAAAAGCCCACACGCACCATTCAGGCACATCCAGCTAATGCCAGGCAGAAGCCTTCTTTCTGTTGCCACACTTTCATATACAACACCCAGAGCCCAAGGAACCAAAAAGCCAGGTTAGTTTGAACTGCAGCTTGGGCTGGTGGAGGAGTTGGTGGTCAGGAGAACCTTCTCCTGATTTTGAATTCCTGTGTTGATGCTGTAGCCAAATGGCATAGAAGAGTTAAAGCTGGTGCAGCAAACACTTACTGTGCCCTCTTTAAGCACAAAAACATCAGTGCTCTGGGATTTGTGCATGGATATTTCTGAAAGGATGAATCAGGAATAGCATTTGCAGTGTGGTAAAGATGCTGTCCTGCAGTGAAGAGCTATTCTGCAAAAAAAAACCCAAAAAACCACACCACAATGCCGTATAGATTAATTTATGATCTACCCTTGCTTCAAACAAGTCTAGAACTAGAGAAAAGAGCTCATTAGAGGCCAGACTTAAGGGAATTACTTGTCACATTTTAATTATGCAACTCTTCCCCAACATCTATGCCTCCTCCTTCAGTATTGCAGTGCCTCTTCCGCCAAAAGATGCAAATAATTCTTGGATCTGCTGTTCCCTTCCCTTCAAAGGGAAGATCCAGACTTGCTTGTAAAAAGCTGGAGAGGGAAAACTCCTCTGTACAAAGTGCTGCACCTTACCCTGGACTGTGTCTCTTCTCTTACCAAATGCCTCTGCATCAAACAGATGGTCCAAAAGGAGACCATGCAGCAGATCTTGGGGGACAACATAAAGAGCAGATATTCTACATGTTCATTTCAATTTTATCTCTGCACTGGAAGTCCAAATTATTTTACATGGTGACACTTTCCTTAGCAGGTCAGCAGTTACACCCCTCCGCACCTGGCTGCCCCTTTCTTCGTCATAAAACAAAAAATGTTCGGAGGACTATTAATTTCTGTCCTTCAGGTTTGCCAGAAGTTTTCTGAGAACTCTTCTCTCAGTGAAATTTAAGGCATAAAGTCCTGTGTGGCAGGCCAGGGAGTTCTGCTACCACGAACATATCCCAGAGCCTGGTTTCACCCTGCAGCTCTGTCAATCTCCCAGGGCACGGACAGGACCATTCCTAGGACAAGGCTGTCACTTCACTGGGAAGCACATCCTCTTTCCAGATGCAAGAAGTGGTGGCTGACACACCAGGAGCCCTGGGAACAGGTTTCCTTCTGCCTACCTCCCTGCCACCAGGAGCAGGCAGGGTGACCCATCCTACCTCCACACTTTTGAAGGTTTCAGTCAGTATGTTGTTCCCCTAATGCACACACATTTTCATAATAGGAAGCCTCCTTGGTCTGTGATACAGCACTAAATTACAAACCCTAAGCTGCTCTATTTGCACAGCTGAAGACACATTGTGGAAATCTCATCTTTAAGCCAAAACCACGACATGTTTGTTGTCATGATGGCAGAGCAGTTTTTTAAAGTTAGTTCTAACACAACAAGTCAGTCATCAGCAACAGCAGCCTGACAAAATACTGCAATTTACAACTTTGCTAGTTCAGGGGAACTATTATTTTTGTACAGATTGACTGATATTTTCTGAACTGTGCTAGAATATGAGGTTTTCTTTCTAAAAGTAGCATAGGATGTGGATAGGAGAAAGCACGGTTTCTTTTAAGCAAGAGACGCTGGTATTTGGTACGTCTACTAAATCAAAAGTTACACACATGATCTTTCAATTATTGTGTGTATGTATTAAGTAACTATTAACTACGTACCTGAATGACCTGGTATAAGAGCAGACTGCAGTTCTTCAGCCATTTAGCAGCAGATGGTTGCCAAGTTCACTTGGTTACATGACATCATGTTGCTGCATCACATAAACTCCTATGTTTATATTTCCATATTTAAGTGGACTACAATATACGGCACAGAGATGGGAAAGAGCTTCCTATCTTCTGTTTAAAGAATGGATGTGTATGTAGTGCACAGTAGTGCTGAAACCAGAGGAGATGGATGCAGGCAGAGGTTTCCTGGCTTGTAATTTATGATACATGTGATAGGGCAGAGCATTAAAATCCTTCTTCACAAGCACATTTCACTTCCAAGTCTAGTTTTGAGCTACCAGCTTACAGAAAAATTGAGGTAAGTCAGACACTACCCTTCTCCCTCCTCCCCTCCTCAATAAGGTATATTTAAAAGAAAAAACAACTTTCTAGCAAATGGAATCATGTCGCTATGGTCTCCCTAATAGGAGACAAGACTAAAAGCTTGGCATAGATAAATCTCTCTGAAACCTGAAGGCATATTTAGAATGGATGAGCCATCACACCAAGTTTCAGATCACTTCCTTTCCAGCAAAATAACACTACAGCCAAAGCAGTCCATCTTCTCTACCCATGCTGCTGCAGCAGCTACTTCCCTCTGGTAAATCAGGTTATCCAAGAGGAACAGGGATACCAGTTCTGACAGATGAATACCAACTGTGTAAAGGACTTGACACTGGCCATGCACCCAGATGCTGAAGGATAATATTTCCTAGGCAACTTTCAGGAACTGAATTGATATCAGTGCTACAGCACCACAAGGTTTACTGCAGTAAAAAAGGATTTCTGAAACAGAGCACTCAAGTCTGAACTTCCAAAGATGAAGGGTTTGGAGGGAAGTGATCTGAGTCACAAACTCGGTATACATGAGAAACTCTTTACTGAGCAAAAATGCACAAAAGCCTGCAAAGCTCCTGTTCTAGTTAATCAAATGTTTTAGTTTGTGACTGGTGAAAGCCAGTGTCTGGAGGCAGAAACCCTGGTGCAAACTGTCAGGGACCCTGGATGGCACTTGTCACTGCCTCGGATTGCAATAGTGACCAGCTTGTCGTGGCTGTCAAACAAACAGATCTGTGGCCACCCGGAATCTCCCTGAAAGAAGGAAAAGGGGAAGAAGGAAGAAGAAGAAAGCAAGGGATTATCACCTGTCAGCAGTGTCAAAAGCATCCACGTCCAGGAAGCCAGGGAGGGACATGGCTTTGTGTCCTGGTTGTCTGCAGTGCATTCCCACACTCCCAGTTACACACTGTGCTAAAAGTTGCCCCTGTAGGTCTCCCACAGATGTTGCTCCCTTCAATATTTTGTCCCCAGAAGTCTCCCAGGCCTCATGGGAGAGGAGAGACATCTCCCCTTGTTAGAGCCTGGCAACCAGTTCTTTCTCCGGAAAAACCCAACAGCATCAGGGAGTTTACGGGGGTAAGGAGTCACAGCAGTTTCTCCTCCCCAGATACTGAGATGTCCCAAGGAGACACGAGGTATCTGACCACGTTGCCAAGCAGCAGTGGTGACATGGGCCAGAGACCCTGGGCACTCACCATGAGTGTGATTTCATCTCCCTTGAGTTCATTCCCCTTTGCTTAGCTTCCACCTTGGCTTTACCTTTCCCAAAGCTTCCCAGCTTTCCAACAGAAGAGACAGCCTGGCTCCTAGGTGGAAAATATTTCATACACTGCAGGCAACATTTAGGGAGCAGGGGAAATCTCTCTTGCCACTGCCCCCAGCCTGAGCTGGCACTGCCCTCGATTGGTCATGGGTGCGCTTTCATGTCAGAGTAACCTGTACTCACTGCCTCCTCTTGTCTCTCCCCATCCTGCTGTTAAGATCTTGCAGCAGTGTTTGTTCCTGTTGAACTCTCTGTGTTGGAAAGCAAATTCCCATCAACACCAGGTACATCTTTCCTGCTCTTACTTCTGTCAGCCCTCTGCTTTTCTTGCTTTTTAACTCACTGCTTCCTCTCCCCCCTCCTCCCAAATTTCCCACAACAAGACTGCAGAGCAGATGAGACAGAGCTTTAATAATGTATATGTTCCCTTGCTGTACTCGCTGGATGCCCAAGAGCACTGTTTTAATGAGTCAGATCAGGCTTCCTCCTCATACCACTGTTTGAGGCCACAGCACAGTCAAACTGAACATATTTTGAAGGCTGTTTCTAAGAAGATGAGAGGAGGCCCTCCAAAGAGACATGGATCCAGGGACTTGAAGGAAGACACTTTCCTCAGGCCAGTTTGACCCAGGACTTCACTCCTTCAGTGCAGAAGCCTCCCACCATCAGTGCACATAGTTAGACAGTTCTTTGAAGAACTGTGGTATTTTCTTTGTGGATGCTATTAAGAGGCCATGGCAAGATCCATGTGCTATATAGCCTCCTTATTCACATGCTCTGTGCTTGTGCACTGGCTCTATTTACATCTCATTTCCCTAATGCTTAACTTTTGTCTTCAGTTTTTATCCTTTTCTTCCCCTAGGTCCTGCCCCAAGCTGTACATAGCAAACTGGAAGGAGTAACTTCTCTCAGCTCTGTCCAAGCTTGGCACTTTTTTATATAAAAATCTGAATTAGATGCTGCAAGATCTCTGGCAAGAAAATTCTGGGGTTTAGGCAAAGGGTACAGGCAACTTAACAGCTTTCTTTTAAGTTTCAGCTCCTCCTATCTCAAACATTACTTTGCTACCAGCACAGAGGTGCATATTATGTTAGTGCTGTGCATACCATACTTTCTTTTATTAAGAAAAAAACCCCAAGAACAGCTCCCTTGGGAAATGCCTGCTTCTTTTTGGCTCATTAACTTTAATGGTGTCAATAGTACAGCTGTAACAGGTTGGGAAAAGAGGTAGAATAGGTGATCTTTTCTATTCTCTAGATCACGTCTAGCTTATACTTAAAGTCACATTCCTAACCCTCGTTCTGTATTTTAGCCAGATAAGAGGAATCAATCCTGCCTGAAGGCTTGCGGTTCATTTCACTCTTACATAGATACACAGATGTCTTCACAAACCCCTTCCCACACACATACTAAACACTGTGCCTCATATCTGAGACCTATTATAATCATTAACCCTGGCACAGCTGAATGTGGTGGGACTACAAATGGTGGCTGGATTGATGGGTTTCTGCAGCTCCAGGAGTGCCTAGTCACTTCTGAGAAGAAACCCACCAAGACCACAGTGTGTACACATGGCTTTCACAAGCAGAGGGTTGACATCATTTGCATCTGGCAACAAGCATTTGCTTCCCCACAACTGTTCTGTCTGAGCATTGGGCAAGGAAGAAGGAAAGCAAAGACATTATTTCAATCCAAAAAACCCTATAGTTCAGGTAACAGGAAGAGTCCACAGTTCACTTGCAGCATCTGCTGCCGAACAACACTCATACTTCAAGACTTAGAACCTTACATCACAGGGACACTTTTGGGAATCCAAGTTGAGGTCTCAGTGCTTTGGGTGCTGTGCTGACGGAGAACCTTGACTTGTACCTCTAAAATTTTGCTGCTGCTGCTAGGATTAACACAGGGAGTCCAGAGGTGAGTCAGTCACTCACCTTCTCGGGCACCAGACCCCAGTGCAGATGGAGCTTACGCTGAAGGTACAGCTCTTGATGAAACGTGTGAGACTCATGCACCTTCATAGGTACCCACATAAAACAGAGATGAAGGTTCAACAGAAGGTTCAATCTCCACCTAATTGAGGCCAGGAAGTACCTAATACAGGCATCAGCAAGTTTGGGGGGGGCAGAGAACAAGCCCTTCCAGGACTGCATGCATACATTAATTACCAGGCACACATCAAAGTCCATACTCCATCTCTACTGCCACCATTGCTAGCAGCACGGGACGCTACACAGGAAGGTTTAAGCTGCTGGAGGGCTGCTCTGAAGGTATGTAGACATGTGGGAAACAGCAAGCCCATCTCTCTTTTACAGGATTGACAAGATAGCAATAGTAATGGCCCTGTCTGGCGGCTAGCAAGATGTGTACAGGCTGGCAACATGTCCTGGGTAAGCAGCTCTCCACACATTTTTCAGGAAAACATATTTGCTGCGTGAGAATAATTTTCTGACCTTTTTAGTTGAAACAGTATTTATGACGTGTTTCCACTACAGTAAGTTTTCATTTTACAAAATTAGTTTGCTACAGTGTTCCCAATCATCTCCAGTAACAGCAAATTAAACAGAACACAAACAACCTGTATCCCACCACCACTGGCTTCCACTGATCACAAGAGATGTCAGCACAAGAAAGGAAAGGAACAAAAACTAGAAGTGAAGAGTATTCACTTTCCTCAGAAACTAGTAAAACAGAAGATGTCTCTGGGAGGGGGGGAAAGGTTTAACAGAAAATAAATCCATTAAAATCCTGTCAGTGGCAGAATTGGTACAGAGAAATCTACTGAGAATTTTGAGGGCTGAGGTACAACACATGCCCCTATTCCCCCTCTTTTGGTGGATCACACTATGGGAACTAACCTTTTTATAATGGGCTTCCTCTATCCCTTCTGTGTGCTGCAGGAAAAGGCACAACCCTCTAATAAGAGCAGCCAAGCTCTCAAGCAAAAGTTAGCACAGATGGCTTAAACTGTTTGTTTTTCTGCCTCCCGTTTATAGTGTTGGGTTCCAGACAGTGGTTATTAATTAATTTGAGGTCAGTTACATGCTGAGACCAATCGTTCCTCCCAATAAGCATCTGTTTTAAACAAAAGCAAGCCAATCCAAAAACTATTTAAATAATCAGTCACTCCTCAGGGATGTTTCTGTACTTGGTTCAGTGGCAGTGTGAACTGCAGAGATACAGGGACTACCACCTAGTGTAGAGTGCCTGGGGTGAGCACTGAATTAACTCGCTGCAGTTTTGAATACATCAGAGCATGGAAGAGTATCTTGAAATGATCTCAGACAGTAGCTTAAGGGAAAGCACATTCAGCAAATAAACATTTTGATAACAACAGCACTGCTTTGTGGCTGTCACGGTTTAACCACAGCTGGCAACTAAAGCCCCATGCAGCCACTCGCTCACTTCCCCACCAGCAGGATCAGGGAGAGAATTGGAAGAGTAAAAGTGAGAAAACTTGTGGGTTGAGATAAAGACAGTTTAATAGGTGAAGCAAATGCCATGAACACAAACAAAGCAAAGCAAGGAATTCATTCACCACTTCCCACTGACAGGCAGGTGTTCCGCCATCCACAGGAATGCAGGGCTCCATCATGGGTAACAGTTACTTGGGAAGACAAACACCACCACTCCAAACGTTCCTCCCCACTTCCTCCTTCTTCCACCAGCTTTATGTGCTGAGCATGATGCCATATGGTATGGGATATCCCTTTAGTCAGCTGTCCTGGCTGTGTTCTCTCGTTAATCCTTGTGCACCCCCCCAGCTTCCTTACTGGTGGGGCAGTAAGAGAAGCAGAAAAGGCCTTGACTCTGTGTAAGCACTGCTTAGCAGTAATAAAAACATCTCTATTACCCAACACCCTTTTCAACATAGCCCCACACTAACTACTTTCAAGAAAATTAACTCTACCTCAGCCCAAACCAGCACAGTGGCATATGCAGGGAAAGACCCAGAGTCTCACTTAACCCTGACTGCTGCCTTCCAGTTCACTTTGTGTTGGCTGCTCAGGCAACTCTACAAGAAGGATTTTGAGGCCTCTGTATCCTACAGTTTCATCAGTTTGAAATGCAGGGTTCAAGAAGCTGCTTTAGCACAGAAAACGTGCTGAAAGGTTTTTCTGACAAAATAAATTGACTGTGTTCAAGGCCAGGTTGGATGGGGCTTTGAGCAACCTGGTCTAGGGGAAGGCATCCCTGCCCATGGCAGGGTGTTTGGAACTGTATCATCTTTAAGGCCCTTCCAACCCAAACCATTCTATGATTCTATGATGCTTTTGCCTTGCATTTATAGTTGCCAACAAAGCTGATTAAAATGCAGAATGCCATGTTCTAGGGATGTGAACATTATTACATGATTTGGTGGAATAGTTTACACTGTTTTCAGGAATTCCATAAATAAAACTGACTACCATCACACCTTGATTTACTGGGGTGAAAGGAGAGCGGAACTGACAGCTAATGTTTCTGATGATCATTTCAGACCCAAATGTCGACACCCATGACAGAGATTCATTCCCAAGCTGTAAATATAGAATGTGCATAAAAAGGAGAGATTTTTTATTTTTAATAGGCTTTCTACTACTTCCCTCTCATCACGTTTATGGAAAGTTAAAACCATTCTTACCTTTGTCAGCAACCTCCATGTTCTCAGGTTCCTGACTTGAAAGGAGAGTGCTGTCTCACCTGAGGTACACAAATACAGAGAGATTACAGACTATTCTGGGGAGGGGAGTGTGAGCCAAGAAGAGTTTTTAGCCAAGCTGCAGGTGAATGGAAAAGGCATCTCCTCATTTTCAGAGTTAGGGTTTGAAGTTCATCTTGGAAATGTGCACGTTAGCATGAAAAAGGAAACAGATCTCTGGTGATGCTGCTGTAGGGCTGACGAATTTTAATAAGAGAAATTTAATTGCTGTGATATACTTCCGAAGCCCAACACTTGCCCAAGCTGATGTTCTCATTCACATAGCAGTGAGGAGAACAGGTAGGACAGAAGAAAGGGGCATGGGAGAAGATTAGGTGTGGCTCAAGTTGCTAGAAAGGCAAAAAAGTTTGCTTCCACAAAACAGAAGAGTCAGATTGGACACATCTTTCCAGCTCCAAGTTTCTCTGATCTGAAGGATCAAAGTACTAGTTTGCTTAATGGTGCCGAGGCAGTGCTGTTCACAGAGAAAACTGTCCACCCATGTCACCAGCTCTGTCCCTGCCTGGCAAACAAGAAAGTGAGGGAGGTTTCCTTTGGTCTTTAAGTTTAGAGCCCAATTAACTGCGTAGATCCCTGGGCGTGTGGGAGAGGTGAAGTCTGGGGAGGTAAGCGGTGGTAACAGCAGCACCTGGCAGCATTCTTGCCTGCTAGGTGGAGAAGCAGAAGAGAGATTATAGAAGGAAAAACAGACAGACCACAGGGATGGGGGATTCTGGTTTTGTAGAGCAGAATGGAAAAGGCCAGATAGAGAGCAACAGCTAAGACAGGATCTCTTTTTTACAGGTTTATAGCAGGAAATGAGCACAGTAATTAGATCACTACTTATGCATTCAGTCAACACTCAAGATCTCTAATGGATCTCTTACTAATAACCACCATTTCTCTTCAGAAGAAATAGATTTTTTTTTTTTACATAACAGCCATACTTTAGGCTCTACTGCTCCACCCTCCCTACAAAATCATAATAGACTTACCAGATGATGTTTCCTGAGTAGAGGAAGTTGGGAGAAAACCTTTCATGGCTGCTGAAGCCCTGGAAGGGAAGGTCGCTGTCATTACTGAACCTCAAGATTTTATGGGACAGATGGAAGTATCACCACTGAAGTTGCTGGCAAAATTGACCAGAATGAGCCTTTTTCTCCTGAGGGCTGCAAGCCATAGTCTTTCAAAATGCAGTGTCAGAAAAGATTTCACTTTCTAAAAGCTTCTGAACACAAAATCCTGATGTCATTCAGCTTCGAGCTCATGCATTAGTGTACAAACACGGCCAGAAGATAACTTGCTATACTTGTAACTGGAATGGTGGCCTCCTTCAAACAGACAAATAGTTCAAGACACTCACTGTAACTACTACAAAACACTAGAGGCAAATGCCCACTGCCTGGACTACTCTGGTCAGAAGAAATCCCTGCTCTGACAGGCAACACCCCCCAAATGCTTTTTTGTGCAAGACACTCTGCAGGACATCCATATCCTCTGGGGAATAAGCCACTTGGAGTGTCTCATATAACTGAGAGCTGGCGCTGAAGAACCTTGTTTCAGTAAGTGCTCTTAACAGTTCAAATTTCCAGACTGCTTTTTCTTCCATGTACAGAAGATAACTTACACAGCTTCACTTCCCTGACAACGTCCTACATAATCAAGCCAATAGTGGTACATAATCAAGCACATGGTGTGGTAGGTACCTTCCCTCTCTTAGCAGGGCTGTAGGAAAAGCATCCCTCCTCTTGACCCCATCACTTTGACCTGCTGCCTCGTCTTTGGCACACAGCTTCAGACACACACAGCAACTTGTCATGCTTCTAGTTAAAGTCTGGGAAAGAGCATCCTACACAGACTCACAGTTCCAAGGCACAGCCATGCCATTATTAGGACCTTGTATCCAACAAGTTTCATTGCAAAAGTACTTACAGGAAGGGAAAGATACTAGGCTAGCTGAAGTAACCCCAAGTATCAGAAATCCCTCCTGGAGCACCGAAGAGTGCCATGTAGAAATCCCTTTTCTGTCAGCAAAAGAAACTCGGTTAAGTTCCTCCATTTCCCTCACCCCAGAATTAAAATGAGCTCTCTTTCACCGAGTAACTCTTTCGTTAGTCCAAATCCTATACACACGACCAGTTGGCCGTGACAATTAGACAGATTTCTTTCAGTCCAGAAAGTCCAGGACTTCAAGGTGAATAATGGATTTTAATGGGGCTGCAATTCTCCTGTGGCAGCTGCAGCACAAAGCAAAGAACAAAGTCACAATGCTGGCATATTTAACAATTGGCTCTGATCTCCCAGGGATAACTATCAAAATGTGAGCAAAGGCAAAAGGGATTGTAATGCCCATTAAAAAGAGAAAAGAAAAAAAAAAATCAAAGGTGGGTTATTGGTGCAAATCTATTTCGGTCATATGATTTATTACTTCTGAAGTTAACCTTTCAGATGCTTTAGAAGTCTGTGGTATTGCCACCTGAATGGAAAGTTATCTCTTACCTTAACTAAGCACGATACGGGAGGAAGAAAAGGCAACGGATGAAAGTGCCAAAAAATTTTCAGTGAAATAGTTTAGCATCCCTTTTTAGCCCCTCAGTTATGCCACATCCAGGCCTCTGACATGGTCAGAGCTTTACCCAGAGGTGTCAGGTTTGTCTGCTGTTTGCTGCAAACAAACTACTGGCACCCACCAGCTTTCCCAGCTCTCTTTGAGGAACTTGCCCAGTTTTCGAACATGAACTGAAGCACCCATGAACTCATTAAAAAACACATCACAGATGTTTGCAGATTTCATGGGTGTTACAAAAGCCAGAAGATCTTGGGTGCTCACCTGGTGGCATTTGTGTATCTCATGCGGTATCCCAATGACTGAATCATTCCTTCCCAATCTGTAAGAGTGACATCTATGCCTTGTGACAACTCTGAGATCATCTCCTCGGGCATTTTTGGAGCATTGGCAACTTTTTGTCCTGGGAAGAATAAGAATGTAGAGCATTAAATTCAGCTTTAACATTAAGCTTTAAAAGGACTTGCACCAGCAACTAGAACAATTCCTATATGACCCTCATGGAAAAACATGGATCATGGTTGAGAGACAATCTGTAGAGCAAAATCTTGAAATACTCCTTTTAAAAGTTCATCTGGAAAAAGAGATGTGTTCCTTTAGAGGTCAAACCAATTACAAAAACTACTACATTCCCATTCTACCAGGCCAGATCTTGTTCATTATAATCCTACAAAATGTGTTTCAAGATTCAGCATTGTGCATAACAGACAGTTTTATGCAGACTAGAGCCTCAGAGAGCTCTGTTTTTTCATACATTTGGAGAACATCTGTCTGTAAAGTCACTGGAAAGCCCATAAAGGCATCTTGAAAACAAGTATGCTCCTGGAGCTTCGGTCAAACAGGTCATTTCATCTTTAGAGAGAAGTGTTTGTACAGCTCGACTGTACCTTGGACCCTGAGCATCAAGCATTCAAAGCTGAAAGAAACAGAGCCCATGGAGCAGAGCACCATCTTCATCACAGGTCTGGGATTTGGGAGCACCACAAGAGACTGCACAGTACTGCAGAGCACAGATAGAAGCGAATCCAAGCACAACATCCCTGTAAAAACACCGCTTGAGAAATGTAGGCCAAAGTCGTTCAAGTTACTCTGTGGAAAGGTGGAAAAGCAAGGAACTATTCACATTCAAAAGATGTTCAGCTCCAGTAACATGGCAATCACCTCTTGATGAGGCAGCACCTCCAGTCCCTGTCCTGCACTAGGTGACTTACTGCTGGCCAGCAAGAGTTCGCTCAGTTCATTGCACAGTGTCAGCTGCCTCAAGTCTACCTACAAGTCTAGGCATTTTGTTTTCTTTATCTGTCCCGAAATATTGCTCTACTACACGTGGGTTTGTTCTTAGGCTTAAATTTAAAATTGGATGAGACAGGAAATTTTTTCCATTACTCCATCTCCACTGATAGGTATTTTCCGTTGTTAAGCACACTAAATTGTTTTCTGGTTACTTACTGGCGCTCTGAATTTTCCAGCCTCTTTCTCCCCTGTCACAACATCATCCAAAGGTTCCAGCTCATACTGACATTGAAGCCTAATTCTACGCTTTAGTTCCTTGGTAAAAATAATTTGGTTTAGAGACAGGCACCCACAAACTTCTGTTATTCACCAACTCTAGAGAAGCATTGGGGGGGAAAAAAAAGAAAACAGGCTGTTTCAATATGTTGGCATATAAATAGTCATAAGAATCTAGTTTAATATACCCAGTCTTGAAAAACTGCCAGCCATAACAAATGCTATTACATAGCAGTGAGCCTGTGCGCTGGAGGATGCTCCAGGGAGCTATCTGTGAGACTCCTATTCAGGGAAAAGTTTGACTGATGGCCCCATTTCTGATAGTATTTTCCGCTGGCCTCCATGCAAATAGTTATGATAGTTAAACTGCTATTCTCAGCTGTAATAGACACACTTTTAGATTTTTTTTGTCTCCTTTTATAAATTAGTTCTTGGAAGAAGATAGCTGTGGAGTGCTCCAAGAGCTCCTTAGCATATCCTCTTCTGTGCTTTCACTCCCAACTCAGAGTTAACTGACATACTGAACTGTAGATTTGGTGGGTTTTGGTTTTGTTCCTTAATGAAAAAAACATTCCTAACATGTTCCATTACTCTAACAGTCTTCACCTGGAAGCATTACTACTGTATTTGGTAACAAAAGAGTGTTCTTGTTCAAGTGTCATGGAAGAACAGCTTGTTTTCCCTTTAGCCCTCATCTACACCCAGACAGAAGTCAAATAGGGCCTCTTCTCTTGAGCATTAGCCATCATCACTAGTGTGATGTCAAGAGGATGAAAGTCTACACAGAATAGCTATTATCTAAAAACTTTCTCCAAAGGCATCACTTAATTTTGAAAATATTTGGGGAACATGTACAGTAAAACTCATCCACAGGACTTCCAAAGGCCCGCAGTGTATTCCTCCACCACACTGTCCACCAGTAAATCAGTGTGGGTATCTACCAAGAAGAAGTTCTGTATAACATCTGCGACTACAATAAATTAAACCTACACAGAGGCAGAATAAAGGAGGATAAGGAAAAAAACCCACAGTGAAATGCTGGGAGGAGATGCTGGGAGAAGGAACAGAGATTCTTTAGGATGCTCAATAAAACCTTTGCAAGATCTAGTTTCTTGAGTTTTCCCCCACTCATCTCCTACTACTTCCCCCCCTCCCCATTTACGTTTTGTGCCAACAATTTCCAATTAATTCCTTTTGCTTCCAGGTTGCTGCCTGATACAGCACTTTCTCCACTTCCTCCTTTTCCCCTACTCTGTGTACAGAGTCTTTAAAACAGGAAACAAAAAACATTTCCTCCATGCATTTTGAAATGGAATTCCCGTGATGTGCTCCATCTCCCTGCCATGCTGCACTGCCAAAAAGATTTTATTTCTCTGCACAGCGTGCTGTACACATGTAGACAGAGGGGCCTCCAGAAACTTAAACTTCCAAGTAAACGGTGTTAAAGTTCTCCCTTTCTTTTTGATTTAGCTTTCTTTTAATTCTGTGGATTTTGTTCATCTAGACTGCAAGATGTTTGATGGGATTGCACCTTAGCAGAGTCATGGTTAGGAAGACTATACCTTCTCCATAGAAGTTACTACATTTTTTGGTATGAAGAGTCAGACTTATTTGCCAGACCCTGATGCCTCAGTGTTGTTCATTTAAACTCCAGGAGGCAAATCATATGAAATCATCACTACATCTCACATCATTGTCTCACAGGGTGTGGAGGAAGGGGGCTTGGCTTTGAAAACTAAGCTGAGAATACAGGAAGTCACAAGTCACTTGTATAGACAAGTGTCCCTGAGGGTTTGCTCAAACATCACAGCTTATTTCTATGTAGTCCCTTTTTCTGTTCTCTAGGGTACTAAGAGGGCTGTTCTGATGGATCAATGCAGCACACTGACACGGGGATTAAGGTCTTCAGCCAACCTTACAGCCTGGGCTCTGAAGCTTAACTTAAGGCTGCCAACACGTCAGAGCCATGCAGCTGGGGCTTTCTGAAACTGGCCCAAGTGAAAGTGTGAAATTTCTAGGACTGAGTGTCCTCAGCTGGATCATTTGTTGTTACCTTGCACTTTTCTTCCTCTCTGGTTCTCTTCATAAATCTTAACAAACTCCTCTTGGTGGTTCAGTGACGATGTTATTGACAGATTATAGTAAATATAATCTTTACCATGCCCTTCAGAGACAGTCAGAGTATCCAAGAGCACTCTGTGCTTCCCACATAATGTGATGAAGAAAGAGCAGATATAAATCCCCAGGGCTCTTTTAACTCCACTTCTGATACACATTCTGTGGATAAATGTGCACTTCAGTGATAAAAGCATTAAGACAAGACAGTAAGAGCTTTCCACAAAACCTGGCAGTCCTGCCTGTGATTGAAGAGAGCCTAGCAGGTCAATAAAGTTAGTGGGAAATGGTTTTCCAATATTTAGTTTTCTCATTTTTTAAAACCTGTTCCTACCCTGACCCAGTATTACTGGACTTTCTGGAAGTCTGACGATCCTGATATCACTAGCAAGGGCACAGCTATTGCAGTCACTGCAAAGGCCAAAGTGATAAAAAGCTTAACCTACAGAGAGCATCTCTCTGTCTATATGTATAAATATTTAAAACCCATTCCTATCGGTTGGATCGTTTCTTAGGGTCCAGCATTCGAGCTGGTACAAGCCTGCAGGAGCTCTCAAAGTGTATCTGATCACAAGGCAGCCGTCTTGCCTTAACCTCGAAGAGCCAGGCAGAGGCACAGGCTAGGCAGCACAAAGGAGTGAGCTGCCAGGCCTCAGGGGAAAGCAGACTTGCTTGCAAATTTGCTTTGAGCTGTGCTTTGAATCAATGCCTGGAAAAGAGATAAACAGATACCAAGTTGGTCACGTAGCTGGGCTAACAGACCCACCAACCTCAAATACTCACTCACTACTGAGGAAGAAATGCAATCATATTTTTTTAAATTGACCTTGTGATCGGCTCTTGACAAGAGTTATGAAATATTATGCTTTTGTCTCTGAACTCCCCGGTTCTCCAGAAACACAGGAGGAGAGCAGGCCTAGCCTGGAGCTGCATGCACACACAGTGCAGTCAGATTCAGCACTCGTTAAATAAGAGACCAAATCAACGGGGAAATATTTGGAAGCATCTGAGTGGTTATAACAGAGCAGGAGGAGGGGAACAAGATCTCTAATGAGAACTGCATGTCCCTTTAGTACCAAGCATAATACAGTTGTTTGTCTCCCAAGGCAGTAATTTTTAAAGTCATACCCTCTGTAGAGCAGCTTAAATTCTGTTTAAGTGTGTTTCCTCCCACACCAGTGCTTTATGAGCTTCCTGCTCAGATGGGATGCTGACACCACGCCATGTCTCTGCGTACCTGCACAGGATACTGAGAGCTCGGAGGGGAGGAGCTGAGCCCTCCTGCTGAGTAGAAATCCTTCAAGTCCAAAAGGGAGATGAAGAACATTCGCCTCCCCAGGAAGGTGCTGCAGTGTGAACAGCTTTACATAGCAGTGCTTGTGAGAAGGCACAGGTAGGGAAGAGTGACTTGCCTTAACCCTCAGTGAATGAGAGCACAAGGAGGGTACCTTCCTCCAGGAGAGCTGGCTTTAAAGAATCCAAACCTCTTCCATCACAGTCCAGGTTAAAAGCAATTAGTTAATCACACAGCTTTGCACAAGGGCTCCTGCACATACCCAGCACTGTTGAAGGATGAGGGCCCTGTGCTGCCATTAGGGACAGCGGGGAATGCTAGTGTACTGTGGGTGCTGCAGCCTGGAAGAGGGTAAAGCCCAACAGACTGAGCCACAAGGGGTTGTCTCTGGGTCCACCAAATTCAGGTCATCACAGCACCATGTGCTTGCCATGCCTTTGAGCTCACCCAGAGATGAGCAGCTCAGCTGAGCCAAGCCTACTGCAGGGCGGGCAAGAACGTTATGCACATTTCCAGCCTCTCCTAACGAGCCTTGAAGCTGCTGTGCTAATGATACCCCCACAGTTGTTGGCTGTGCTGCACTTCCCCACCTCCTGTTGCTTACCACTTTGAGGGACCTATTTTTATCTCAGTGGTGTGATGTTGTGAAGCACCAGCAAGGATGCCAATGGGAAGAAGAGGAAAGCACACACTGCATGCCAGCAGCCTGGCTACTGCACAAGTCTGTGAGCAGTACTGGTAGCATGTCCCCTCCTGAACAGATTGCTTTTTAAATTCGTGAGCAACTGCGTCCTCCAATTTGTTGCCAAACCTAGAGTCACCCAGTAACTTGGGGTACTTTAGCCTTTTCATCATTCTTCCTCCAACACAGTGCTGAATGTGGAGAAACATTTAAATGCTTACTAGCCAGGAGGAGCCACATTAGTAGGACAGGGCTGTTTGTGGTGCTTCAGAATCAGCAGCAAGCTGACAGTGTCTCACCCAAGACCACAGCTCTGTTTAAGCAAAGTACATGCATAAGAAATTAAGTAGTTCTCTCTGCCCTGAGAAATTCAACCTAAAACATGGAAGATGAAAAAGCAGTACCTTATTCCACATCAGGGAATGGTAAGGAGGAGAGAGAGAGCAGATTAAGCAACCTAAGTGCACAGGAATTCTGCAGCATCAGTGGTAATGGATCCTTGCTCCACTATGCAAGCCCACTGCTTCTAGCTACAAGAGGGTCTTCCTTCCCTTGCCTCTGCTTACCAGCCACCTTCCCTCCCTCCCTCCCTCCCTTCTCCCTGTGTACACACACACACACACACACTCACACACACACACACTCACTCTTCCCAGGACAAAATCCAGAGAGTAGTATCCACTTGCACAGAGCTGTTAGGAAACTCAGATTAGTTAGCAGTGACTACCCAGAGCTGATCCTGAACCGAACTAGCTCCCTTGCCTTCTGCAAACCCAGCACTGCAGCCCGTGGCACACGGGAGCTGCACATAGCCCTGCAGTCTCCCTGCCTGCACGCCTCTCCTGTTAGCTTTGAGGGCTCCTGTGCCGAGATCTCTGGTGCACTGCCACTTCCCTGCAGCATGCTCTGCTCAGCATCTGAGGAGAGGCACAGCATGCTTAGAGGCAGCTTAACACAGAACTCGGAACAGTCAGCATGGCCAAGCGCTTCCCACAATAGGAAGACAATCACATGAAGGTCAGATAAAGGAGGCAAGTACCAGTGTACTGATACTTTGAGTCAGTATCTGGCTCAAAGAGCCCTCAGGGCTTTGAACCTGCTGCATGAAAGTGTATGTGAGAGCTGCATGCAACGCTACAGGCTCCGCCTCTGAGAAAGATTTATACTACAGAGTTGAGCAATTCCCTGCATCAACTGCCTGGCCATGAAAGCCATTACTGCCTTCAGAGTCAGTGCTCAGCAGCCAGTTGTGTCAGATCCAAGGGTATGGAAGATGTCCAGCCAGCTCCCAGCTTATCTGTGGGGATGGTCTGGCTACCATACAAATAATGACTTGTTTTGTCACCTGGTTTTAGTTTAGAAGAAAGTTCTCCCTTAGTCAGCACCTGTAGTAGCATTTCTGTTAGGTCAGCGTGGGACTATGAACGATGCCACAAGGGAGAAAGACTGGCAGCTGCAGCACAAAGTAGGAGAGTCCAAGTGCTCATCTGACCTGAAAGTAGAGCATTATCCACAATATGCCCTTTTTTTTAATATATACTCTAATTTCCTGCTCATAAGTGCAGCACACTTTATTCAGCACACAGGGAAAGGAGATGAAATTTATTCCTGTGAGCAGGAGTCTTCCATTTTCTGCTGGCAGCAAAAGGATAAAATGTAGGATGGGCAGAAACACAAAAACTCCATTTAGGATTAGGTTTTTCCTCTTACGAAATGCTGTGGGAGAATCACAGCTATTCACTAACGTACTTGGCTGTATGTGTGCACATGCAAGGAAGGAGGAGTGATAAAGCTCTGGAATACAAATGTTTTGCATCAGCAGTTTCCTAGTGCAACTACTTTGAGCCAAAGTGAAACATTTCTGTAGGATGACAAATCTATTTATTTAACATGGGGAAAAAAAAAGACTTGAAGCTATCTGGTGTCTCTTTGAAATCTCTCAAATTCCATCAGATTAAACAAGATGAAGTGGTGGATTTCTCCATTTGCCAGTGAAACTACAAAGCCAAATTCACCTTGACCTGAGGAGCCTCAGCAGAAAGAAACAGGAGAGAGAGAGCTGGTGCAGGGAAGCAGTATGACAGCGCTGGGTTCATGTGGAGCACTTCAAATAGGTTTGCTCCCCTCATTTCTTTGAATGAGGGCCCCTCCAGTTTAAGAACAGGGGCTTCTTTTTGTAAGATGGCATCACTTTCGTGCAATCAGTCCTTATTCACTAGCATATGCTACTCTTCCTCTGGCAAAATTTATCCTGCAGACTTCTGAATATGATGCTAATTATATCTAGATCCATAGATGCACAAGTTCAGTTTACAGCATTTCCCAAACTATTCTGCCCATCAAAGCATGGGGCTGGTAGGCATTTTCACAAGGAGCTGCTTTTTACTGATAAAAGTATCTGTCCAAAGATTATAATCAATTTGAGAGTCAGAAGTGTCAAATAGAAGTCTTAAACTTCTGGAACTCCCATTTTGATTTCCAGTAAGCTTTATTTAGGGGGAAGGCATGAGAAACGGGAGGAACTGGAGACTTTCTGCAGGAAGTCACCTGGATTACTTTTCCTTCATCTTAAGTTGCCCTGAAAAGCCTATCAGACAAAATCACAATGCACTTAGGGTATTTTATATAAAGGCATGATATTCAGGACTCACCTCACTTAGACAAAAAACCCTCACCTTTAATCAGCAGTCCTCTCCAGTCCAGGAAAATCCTCACCCTTGAATAGAACCCTGGTTTCTTTGGGCAGGCACAGCCAACAGCCCAGCTGACAATGCTGTAAAGGATAAATGATCCATTTCAATGTTACAAACCAAGAGGCCACCAGAGCCATCCTGGAAACCAAAAGAGAGAGGATTCACAGGGATGTCATTTGGCCTCTGCACTGCTGCAGCTAAAAGAGAGCTGTTGGAATCAGATTTGCCCAGAAAAGCCCTCCTGCAGGAACTGGGAACACAGCCACTGGTGCGACTCAGCACCAGTCTGCAAAGAAGAGACTGATTTAAAGGCTTGCTTATCAGCATAAAGTGAAGACTGAGCACAGGCTGCAGACAAAATATGACTAAATAGTGCTCTTTAGTGTTATACATCATTTATATGCCTGCCATAGGATTGCAGTACTGAGCAGAACTCACATTTTAGCTTGACAATGCCTCAGTCAGAATTACTTTGCCTTCTATTTACTCAGTTGTCCTTACCTGCTTGCCTTGTGATTTTGGAGAGATTAGTCAGTTCTTGAACAGTGCTTTGATTACATAAGTTTTGTAAAAACAATAGAAGTCATAGTTTATCTTGACAAAAGAATGCCATGAAAAAGAGTTCCAAGCAAGCTCCAGTGGGAAATGTTTCAGTGGGATCATAAATGGGTTTTGGGAAGTGCAAGGGAAGAACATCCTCTCCTCCACAGGTCTCACAGAAATTTCAATTCAAAGAAAGCTTTCTGAACTCTGTGGTCCCACTTAAGCAACACAGCACAGATCGACTGTGTTGACTCCTGTAAGTACATCCACTCCAGGGACAGCACGTTGTTGGAGCTCTTAACTGTCACCTGCTGTTTTTCCTTCTGTCCTCCCCAGTCCCTTTCCCTAAGTGATTCACAGACATACATATGCAAACACTTTCAAGAGTGCTCACTTTTAATTTTACTTCACTTGACGAGAGTCCTGGCCTCCCACAGAAACAATGCCTGCACAAAGTGTCGTGGTGGTGATCTTTCCAGGGTAACTGAAATAGTAATTTATCTCACAGATTTCGTTCTCAAGTGCAGGTACTCGTGTCTGCTGAAGCTCTAGCTCAGCTCTCATCTGCTTGGGAAACAAATTTGAGGTTAGGTCTGAGCAGAAGAATAAAATACTTCTGATGGAAATGTAAGTTCTGCTCATAATGGGCAAATATGCAAAATCAGAAGACCCACCTTCTTTGATGATCCCCATCCAGACTCAGCAGAGAGAGAAGAGAAGGACAATGGCTCTGTGCTGTTGGGCAGGCACATTGACCTCACAGCAGCAGTGTGCTCCAGAGATGTTGAGCTGCATCATGTCGGAGTCATGGCTTGACACGCCAAAGTGGGAATACACCACGATGGGCTTTGCCTGTCTCGTCTCTGACTAAGGCAGAGAAGAGCATCCTGAAAGGATATTTGTAAAGGAAGAGGGCAAAAATCCCACAAGTTATGACCAAGCTCAAAATAGGTCATGAAAAGAAGTAAAAAAGGTGCAAGGACTTTGAAAAACAGAATCCCTACCTTGCCACTCAGTTGAGAAGATTGCTGGGGTAGTTTATGTGGACCTCCTGAGGCTAGAGTGAAGGCTGACTACTTCACTGTGCAAATACAAGCCTCTAAGGTTTTGCAGAAGACTAGTGTGAGTCACTTGAGCTTCTTTTCCACTTGTCCCATTGGGAAGAAAGAGTCAGCAAGCTTTTTATAGACAACTATATTGCTCGGCACCAAGGGAGGAAGATGCTGAGGACACTCAGTCATCACTGTTAGATTTTAAGACTTTTTACTGCTGGTAGTAAGAACCAGGTATAAAACATGCTTCCTTACACTGCAAGTTAGCTGAATGAGACCAGAGTTAATGGATTTCCTTTCTCATTCTTTCAGCCTGGGCTACATATCCGTCATTTTGCCTTGCTGTCAACTCTGCTTTATCTGTGCATATAAATCTGTTTTGAGAAATACTGTAGGGTCAAATACGCCAAAGTAAACATTTTTAATGGTATTGCTTGGGTTTTACCTGTTGTATTGGCCTTCTTAGGGCTCTGTCATGGTCTCTTGCTGTCACAGGCCAGTGCAAGGCTTTATTGGATCTGTAGAATAAAAGCAAACATATTGGAACTACTCACAGTCAGTCATACAGCTTCCTAATTCAGCAGTCATACATCCCTTCTGGCTCTTCTCTAATTAGTCGCTTATTCCTAAGACTGCTGAGCAAGAGCTTCTCACCACGACAAGTGTGTTGCATCAGTTCTGGCTCTGATAGCAGATACTTCAATTAACTTTAATGGATCTCCTACAAGGAAGACCAAACTGTTCCCATCTCTAAAATCAGTGTTCATGGTGCAAGGGCAGAAGAAAGGTTTTGTAGAGGACAAGAAGGTGTGAATATAATTTATAGATGTGCACCCAGCCTGGAGGAGCAGGGGGAGTTCACAGCATGGGGAGAGGAGGAGGAGAGTGTGCCTGGGAACAGGCAGGTCACACTCACAGCTACACACAGTGGGTGGCTGTCAGCAGCCACGTAGGGTTGATGACAGCCCCATCGCACTGGGAGCGTCTCCAAGGAGCTTCAAGGAGGTGTGCCATGGCCAACAGTGAGGACAGGCCTCCTCAGCCCCACTGACATGCTTGAACAGCCACTGGGGAGTAACTGGGGAAAAACCACAGGTGTCTGCCAGAGCCAGAAAACTAACCATACTTCCACAGTCAAGTTTCTTATTTTCCTAGATAACCTCATACCATGGATACAGCAAGGCCAAAGATGCAGGAGAGAGAAAATCTGTCTGCTCTCTCTGGAATTGGTGGGGTTAGGAAAAACAGATACATGAAAGCTTGAATCATAAGGAGGTGAGCCCTTCAGGGAGCAAGTGAGGCTCAGGCACTGAAAGCATTTCTCTCCCATTCTCTGCTTTGTCTCTGCTCCCAATAGGAAGTGCATGCAACTGACATGGAGAGGATGTACCACAATATGGATAATGAGTGATGGAGCACCTGCCTATCACTTTTCATCCATGAAAGTTCACAAATGGGGACTTGAGGTCAGAAAGCATCTACCTCACTGCATAAGACTTATATGTGAGAGGAAAGCTCCTCAGACTAGGTCAACTGAACAGAATTTAATTTTTTTTACCTAAGGGGACATCCTTCAGAGGCAACATTGGCGCAGTTAATCCCAAATCTTTTCTTCCTGCCTCCTCTGCAAGAGAAGAAAATAAGAGTTAGCTCTGACTTGTGCCAATAGCTCTGGCTTGTCCCCTTGAAGTCTCCAGTCTGGAAGGGAAAAGTTATTCATCCCCCTCAAGAAGCACCTGGCACACAGTCATGAAAGTTGAAAGCAACAATAGCAGACTAGTCCCCAGGATCAAGACTCTCCTCTATAACGGGGTTTTCAAGGGAAATATCAGACTGACAGAATTAACAAGGCTGTTTGTTTCAGGCAACAAAAGTCAGTCATCTCATTTCTCAGTGAAAATAAAAAAGCACATTTGATTCATCTCCCTTATTCAGCAAAGGGAGCTCTGCTACAAGTAGCTATTCTTTTTTAAAGTTACCTCGACAGAATGCAGCAGGATGAGCCTAAAAAGTAATCTCAGTTATCTAAGAATAGCTGCAGATGATATGGAAATTGTTAGACACAGCAAGCATCTCTCTACTAACCTGAATGAACAAAAGTGAGCTAGGCCCTAAACCCTCTGAAGCTGTTCTCCCCATCACTCTCAAAATGTACCAGCATGGTATTATTTCCTGAACTCGGCCCTGGTTTGGGAGCTGAGAATTCACAGAGATTAGCTGTGGGAATGAACAAGATCTGCACTTTTAGGATGAGAAATGTCATCCTGTAAGGGCTTATGGCTTTAGCTAATCTAGGCTTCTAAAAAACAGACCATAAAGGCTTGATGACTTTCTGATGAGAATAAGAACTTTTGATCTAAGACAAGGTGCCTGCAAAGCAATGATAATCAGTAATATCAGTAAGCAATAGCAAGCAATAGCAGCCAGAATTAATCTACTATAGTTATGCTACATGGACACAAAAGTAATCCTGATTTTCTCATAGTGGAATTGCAAGTAATCTTCAACAGACAGTTTGAATGCTCTCCATTGCACAAACCAAAACTCCAAATCAACAAACCATACCTGGGAACTGTATCTGCCACCGCTGAGAGCTGCAAGCAAAGTCTCTCTTGAATGGTCTACATGTACAGGTTGAGGACCTCGAGAGCAGCTGCTAGACTTTTCTTCCTATTGAGAGCATTCAGTTTACATAACAATTGGAAGGCCCGTAATTGTAGCTGGATAGAAAGCTTGAACTTTACTCCAGAAGAGCTTTCCTGTAAGAATCTGAGTTTCTCATGGCAAAGCTGTTCTGGAAAGCATCGAGTGGAACTCTCCAGGATGCTGAAAGCTCTGCCCTGAAAGATTCCATATCCAAATTTGTCAACCTTCTTCCCCCCCACTTTAATACTCCTTTCCAATGGAAACCAGATTTCTTTTCATGAACTGCAGTGTTAATATTTATGCAGCATTTGGTAAACACATGCAACTAAATTACCACCATAAAACAGATGGGGGAAAAAAATAGAAGCATTCTCCAAAGATCACTTGTCAATGACAAACCCTGGACAACTCAAGCTTCTTACCCAAGTTACTTGGTGCAAAGAAAAGAGTCGCAGCCCCTGATCACTCTCTGTCTTTTGGTTGACATAGAGGTCTGTAAAGAGGTAGCCAGAATTCAATTCAAATATCTTCCCTTCTGAGCACCAGATTGCTTTTCACTTTAAGAATAAATATCAAGCTCTGCAAAAGTGTCTGGAAGCTTTTTTTTTTTTAAAAAAAACACAGGCTGTTGCAACGTGCTTTGTTTTCATCCAGGTAGGGAGAACATCTGGAAACACAGAAATTAAAAAAAAAAAAAAAAGGGGAAAGTTAAGAACATTTCTTTCACTAAAGATTTTTATATTGATGAAACTGAAGTATGTTTAAAGTGAGAAATTAAAAAATATTTGCTTCTGAAAGTGTGGGAAAGAGATGCCTCGGGTTAGCAATTTTTCATTCATGAATTTCCTACAGAATTAGTTCAATTTATTAAGAATTCACATCCATTTCAGTAGAATTAAACATGCACCAACAACAGTTCTTTCACTCTGCCTTACTTTGAACATTTGTCTTTTTCAGTGACACAGAGCCAAGTTGCTCCTGCTCCCTCCTTTGGGAGAGTGATGCAGAGCAGAGGCCGGATCCAGCAGCACACACTTGTGCACTCCACTGTCTCTGCAGCAGAACATGAGCCATGGTCCTATATTCAGCCCTGCAACAGCAGCAAGACTTTGGACCCGGATGTGGGATCTCCTGGCCAATGGTATGCTTGGCCATCATGGTGGGCAAGACAGATGGCCCTCAAAGCTACTGCAGAAGCCCTTCCAGAGGTACCAAGTACCATGTTACCAGAGAGAGCGTATTTTGCTGATAAAACATGCCTGTTTCCACAGGATTTCTAATTTAAGCCTGAAACAATTAGTGCTCACACAGCTGGTTTTCTTCTTCATCACCATAAATAGTAACTGCATCATAAATGCAGCCTGGGTTAAGTCCCATGGCAAAGTCTTCAAACTCCAGCTGCAAAAGAGGACAAACAAGAGGGAATTGTCAAGATTGAAACAAACTTCAGAACCTCTGGAGGAAAGCTAGATTTTGGGAATTCTGGGAAGAATTTGGGCATGACTTCCCTTGGTGATTGTATCATGTTTTGCATCAAAACAGTCTGTAGGCAGTCTTGGCCTGTCTGCTCTTTCCTGTGCAGGGCTACCAACAGGTCTGCAGAGGATGAAGGTGGCCTAAGCTTTGTCTTAAGGCATTTCAGCTGTCATCTTTACTGCAGCACTCAATGCCTTGTACTTCTGAAAGGACAGGGCCCCGTATGGATTGCCTTTTTAAGAGCTTTTCCTTCAAGCGTGGGAAGTGAGTGATTTTTCATTTGTTTGTTTTGTTTTTCATCCACACTTCAGGTTCTCACACCAACAGAGCAGCAGCAAACCAAGCAACAGGTCTGCATATCCTCAGTCATCCCTAGGTTTAACACTGTGTCATGGTTTAACCACAGTTGACATCTAAGCACCATGGAGCCACTCGCTCACATCCCCGTTCCTGCTCACTCCTGGTGGGATGAGGAAGACACTGGGAAAAATAAAGATAAAACCTGTAGGTTTGAGTTAAGAACAGTTTAACAGTCAAAATAAAATTTTATTATAATAAAACAATTAAATAATAATGACAGTGAAAGGGGAGGCAGCAAAAAGAAACAGAGAGGAATAAAACCCCAGACAGACAATTGCTCACCACCTACTGACCGATGCCCAGCCCATTTCTCAGCACTGATCAGCGGCTCCCAGCCAGCTGCCCCCAGTTTATTCATGAGGCTCAACATTCTATGGTATGGAATAACCCTTTGGTCAGTTCACATCAAACATCCTGGCCACACTTCCTGCCACCTTCTTCTGCGTATCCTCACTGGCGGAGCATGACCTTGACAGGCTACTTAGCAACAACGAAGACATCAGTATGTTATCAACACTATTCACATACTAAACCCAAACCACAGCACCAGCGGCTGGAAGAAAGTTAGTTCTATCCTAGACAAAACCAGGACAAAACCAGGACACACCTTTTTTCACCCCTTAGCCAAGGCAACAGGAGAGGAGAGATGTTTCTGCTTTAAACAACGTTAAGTGGCAACAGGACTCATCCTAAGCCTGGTGGGATGCTTGCTGCACACAAGATACAGCAGGCAATAAAAAATAAGAGAGATGCTGGTAGTAGGAGTGAGGAGCATTATCACACAGCCCATGCACAATGAGAAGCAGACACTTTGGTAGGGACTAAGGAGTAGCTTGTGGGGGAGGTTGACACCGCCTTGAGAAAAGGGCTGACTCCCTTGTTTGCAACATGCTCTCTGCCTTCCCTTTGTCCTCAGATCTGTATTGGACTTCAAGATAAAGCTATCCTGGGATGAAGCTGGTGCCTACAGATTTCAAGCCCTTACAACAGTCACAGCCCCTTCACACAGGAGTTCAGAGGTGATGTCTAATTGACAAAATATGCCCTGCAAAGAATCAGTGACCTGGAAACTTTACAATTTACAGTCTTGTGCGTCACAGATGTTTCTGGCAGGATTTTATTGAATCGCTCCCCTGAACAGTTCTCAGTGCAGAGGTTTAAGAGCAGTTTCTCTTTTTATTACCTTTACGACATACTCTGCTGGACCTTCAATGAGCCAGTGGCACTTCATGTCCCTGGGATACAAGCCAAGCTAATTAGCAGTATCAATCTTCTCCTCTTCCACTAACACTGCGACACGGCCACAGCCAGAGCCTGCAGTACTCAGATGGGAAAAGAGACATTAAAACATGTGGGATTAGACAGTACTTTCAATAAACACAAATCAACAACTTGATTTTTAAGGAAACCAGGCACACTAAGGGTAGTTGTTATTTTAAAGGGGTCAGAAAGGAGAGGAAAGGAGTTTCTACAGCGTCAGCAGGATCACTTGCTTTGGAGTCCTTATGGATGGCCATAAAGGTGAGCCCACAGCCACAGCCAACATTGTTCTCAGAAAAAAATATAACCATGGCCTGCTCTGACTCTGCCAGCAGAGGGGCTGGGAAGACATCCCTTCAGGATTTACCTGAGGAAGACAAGGAGATGTAAGGGTGAGCTGAACATACATTTATTCAGGCACATCTCAGAGTGGTTCACTAGGCTAGATCCCATCAGGAAAGTCTCTTCTCAGACCAAGTGGAGGGACTATTTGACTTTCATTACCTCTAAAATATTTAGAGGCAGTACAAAGAAATTGAGGCAATTGGACTTCATCCAAAACCACCACATGAACAACCAAATATTCCCAGTGGGTGAATTGCATGACTAAGGATCAACGTTATTACCAACACATCACCATTACTAAGTCAAAGTGCAGAGGCAGTGAGTATTTGCAGGAAACATTTATTATCGGTTCAGAGGCACAATGGGTGACAATTCTTTGTTTCATCTGCATGGTTACCCTGTTACCTGCAAGCTCGTTATACCATATAAGATAATTTTGAGCCAAGAGCCAGGCTGTGAGTTGTGTCTTCAACACATTACTGACTACGCTAACACATCAGAAGTCCACCTGGACACACACCAGCTAAGCAAGGCTAAGCACGCCGTTTCTGCTGCTACTCAGGGTCTGCAGGAGTAAAACACATGTATTGGAGACAAGGCAGAGGGGGCACAGAATTATGCACAATTGAAAGACATTTTCGAGACGCCCATCACACTGCACTAGGAGCCAGCACAAATATGAACATGATCCTCAGTCCTACCTGCCCTGCTCTGTTCGAGTGTTTTCTCTAGCTCTTTAGATTCGTAGTGGAAAATACAAATTGCTTTCAAAGGCCAGCTGGGTTTGCTGCTCTTCATGACAACGAACGGCAAGAAATTATACCCAGTAACCCTCACACCTCCAAGGCACCCAGACTTACTGATTAGCTCACTTCCATTCAAATAGAGAGACACATAGGGTCACATCCAAGTTGGTATTTACATCTAATTTAGTGAAGCACGTCAAGATGATTTTATCCTCTAGTACTATTATATTCCAGGTGCACAGACTAGAAGCAAGCAATAGTAAAGGCATGTTTCTGCATGGCTGAGCTTTGCCCTTGTCAGTCCCAGCACAGGCTGGGAGTCTCACCAGAAGATGAAAACCGATGTCACCAGCTCCACCTGCTGAATTTTATGATCTTCCCTCTTAGCATGAGCCATCTGGGGAGAGAGTTACCAATAGCAGAGGACTGCTGTGAATTTGATCAGCACCAGGTGGGGGTTAATGCTTCCTTACAGCAGCAACAGTTTTGTGCCATGTGACTGACGCACCACCAGCCCAGTCCATCTTGTTCCCCTGCCTCCTGCAGGAGCTGAAAGCTTCTTTGTGTGAGCTGAGGTTGATATGGCCAGACCAAAGGATAAAGGGTACAACAGATCTCTAGCCAGTCACAGCCATTTCGTGGGATTGGCTTGTACAGGATCTAGACTTGCGTCCTACTACCTTCCCTCACAACACTATCCTGCCCAGCAATCACAGCTGGGGATTTGCATTGCAGGGAACACACAGCTGCTGTCATCCAGACACTACTGAGAGTGATGCCTGGTCTGGCAGTGGTTGGGGCTTCCAAACCCTGGGAAACACTTTGGTGAGTGCCATGAGGAAAATTCAGTGTTTGGCTACCACAACCAAACTCCAGTTACCTGTTGTGAGGGACATTATCCTCCAAGGCCTGGGGGTACAGAATGAGACAACTTTCTCCAAAGAGCAGGATGCCTTGGGAATTGCACTCCGCTGGTGCAGGGAGAGGGCTTGGCACAGCAGCTAGAGAGAGAAAAGGGTTATTGCAGTACAGGCACAGCTGATCAAGCCACAGGCTACAGTACTGCAGTTGTTTCAAACACAAAGTGCTTGACATGCAGCTGAGAGATGCCTCAGAGAAGAACACACAATTTCTCTCCCAAAGGCCTACTTAAAAATCCCCAAACTTCCAGTTGTCCCACCGACACCATGGGCTCGCAGTTGCTCAGCCTGATAAGAGCTTACATGGCTATTCCAAGCTCAATTTTAATGAAACACCACTTTTATGTTGGCCTCCCCTTCATCTCCTATGGGCATTTGGTCTGCATAAATCCCGACAGCTCTGCTTTGCAAGGGGTAACGCACCCACTTTGTAGGCACATGGCTTCTGCTTCTTGCAGTCGCTGCACCCAATTAAGAGACACCTTCTTGTCTGCAGACAGTCCCGCTTTGAAAGCAAAATCATTAAGGATCCCTAGCAAAGCCATAATAGGTTGGGTATTAGTTAGTACCAACACCTCAACTTTGATGGCTATGACAGAAATAACACCGTCCCTTTAATAACTTGTATTAGCCCTGTAATTATCTGCACAGAAAAATACAAGTGGCCAGTGGGGAGTCACTAGACTTGTGCCTAGCTATAAAAGGCACTTCCAATAAGCCAAGAAAACTGCAACACTTAATTCCATGCCCCTCTTCCCTTTCATGTTCAAAGTTGTATTTGATGAGGAGATAACCCCTGATCAATCCTGCACTCCGTTTCAGGAGCACAACAGCAGTTCAGATTTCAAGCTGGAAAGCATTCAAAGCAGACATTTTATAGAGCAGGGCTCGTATGCAGCGCTCAAGGGACACCTCACTGAGCTGGAAGGGCTGCATTGAGCCAGAAAAAGGGCAACTTGAGTAGCCTTCTGCTTCTCCTTCAGGAGATGCCGGGGTCAGACTTGTTATTACAACATGGTTTCTGAAGGGGGACTTATATGTTTAAACCTTTTGTTTTGCCGTCCCAAATTAAAAGATAATACACCTTGCTGCTGGTGCAGTGTCTGGAAACTGAACAGAAGTGCTGTGGGCAGAGAGGAGGGAGGCAGCAATAGCAGGGCAATCTGGATTCCTATGGTGCTAAACAGGAGTGGAAAAAAAACCTCCCAGTACTCACACCTGCCCCATGTCACGTGCTGGGCAATGAAGTCACAAACACAGCCACCTGTGAGAAGATGCCTGGTGAGCTCTGGGTCATGGTGCTTCTCACGAGGGTATCCCATCCTATGGCACAACCGACCCCCCAGGACACACACTGGTCAGAGTTCAGGTGGCACCAGTCCTAGGACACACAAAGGGGCCTCCATAGTCACCCTGTCCAAACTTCACTGGGGAGGAATGGTGACAATTATTCCTCCAAACGCCTCTATTGTAGCCCATTGCCTGGTGGGAGTATCCTTGCAAGGGTATCAGCAAGTGTGAGTGTGTGTAAGAGGGAGTGGTCACAGCAGCAAGCCTGACAGAGTTCAAGACACTTTTGGACAGTACTCTCAGACACAAGGTTTGACTCTTGGGGATGGTTCTGTGCAGGGTTAAGAGCTGGACTCAATCATTGTGGGTCCCTTTCAACCCATCAAATTCTGTGATTCTGTGACCTCAGGTAGGAGGTGGGAACTGCCTTCTTTACAACCCCCTGGTAGCATTGCCCATGCCAGGTTCCCTTGCCCATGCCTGGAGTCCCACCACTGAAGGTCACCCCTGGTTTCAGCACAGGTGGTGGCACTTGTGTGCAGAGATGGAGGTCCAGCTCTTTGTTAGCAATGCCCAGGGCAGGTGTAGGCATGGGGCCAATCATGCTTCATCCATACTCCTGCTCACATCCATACTCCCACCCGTAAAAGACTGCTCCTGCCTTTGTTATCTTGAAGCTCCTTGTTAAGCCCTTACTCAGAGAAGTCCTGACAGCACTTTCAGTGCTGCTGCTTCCCTTTCTCCCCAGGAGAGAAGGTTTGTGGGTGGACAGGACCAGCCTGCTGCCCAGCAGGACCCAGGGCAGACCAGCTGGTAGCTTGCACACCATCAGCAAAGCCAGTGCCCAGCACAGAGCCCCGTACCCTGCCCTCAGCATCACACTGCGGGTCTGGCTGTCAATGAGGGGCAGCTCCACCTCCTGCAGGACAGGAGCCAGTGCCCCCACCTTGTAAGGATGTCTCTGCTTCCACAGGCTCCAATATGCATACATGAATATGCACAGCAGCAAAGTGCAACCTTCCCTAATGTGCTCCAAGGTTCCATGCTGCAGGAAAATGCTGATCTGCACATCCCTACAGGGGCTGGTCCTCTGACAAGGAGAGGAGACCTGATGAGCGAAGAGTACTTGAATATTCCATCTGGCAGGAGTCACCTTCTCTTGCATTTCTATTTCTGAAAGAAAGTGTCTCCTTTCCCTTATCCATTACTCTGTCCCTGCAGCTGTGACCAGAAGACTCTGCCATTTAACTCTCCCTCAGACACCCTGCCCCAGCCACTAGCCACAGGCAGTGTCCCAGCACAGAAGTCTTCATCTCTTAACTTCATCCCCTGCAGAGGAGAGGGTACACAAGTGAGTGCAGGAACCACATCCTTCCAGTAACTTTTCTGGTTTACAGGCACAAACTGCCTTCAAGTCATATTGTTTCCATAATTCCCTTCCCAAAACATCACATTCCCATGTGGGTATTTATACAATGAGAATACAAGTTAGCCACATTAAATTGAATATATACACGCCAAATTGAGAGGAAGGGATCAGGAAGATTGAGCATTAACGTAAGCACTCAGATACTTGGGAAGAGGACAAGGAGGTGGAACAGCCTAGCAGAGACAAGGAGACTGGGTTGCCTCTATCCACCTCACATACTGTGAGAATGATTCTGTGTTTGTGAGAAACTCTTTACATCTTTCTCCCCAAAGACCAGTGCTGATCAGATCAAAGGAGTTATGTAGGACACGTAAAACTCAAAAGATTCAGCTCAGTTCAATCTACAATCATATTGGTTTGCTTTTCCTTGATATTGGGAGAAAAATGGATCATAGTTCTCCTTGGCAGGTTCGATGGGGCACTGGCAGTGCCCAGCCTTCAGAGGAGTAAAGCAAGGACCCCTGAAGTTTCTTCAGATGTTGTCAAGCCCAGTTCACACCTAGAGATGTATCTGTTTAACCACAGAGTACAGGCACATAGGCAGCCCTCAAGCAGCCTTCCTCATGGTGCCTGCCAGGATGCCTGAGCTCAGAAATGAACATTTCTTTGGTCTTATTTCCCTTATTGCTTCCATTATGGGCAAACTGTAAGGCTATCGCTGACCAAGGCAGCGTTTTGAGACATGACAATGACAGAAGGTTATTTTGTGTTGGCTGATCTGCCATCTGATGGTCACAGGCAGTCATGGCCAGTTGGCTGTAACCCATCACATCTCTGTACAACACAAGGAATTGCCTTCGTAAAGATTAGGAAGTCAGAGACATGCGCCACTTCCTTAACTCTGACACCCTCAAATTGCCTCCAGAGGCTTTGCTTTTGCCTGCAGAAGTACTGGGAGCGAGCAGGTCCTAATCCAAGTGTTAATGCTTCTTGGTGGGCGGGACCCTTGCAGCCCACTGCTGCGTGTGCAGCCCAGGGCTATGCCAAGGGGAAGCCAATGGCTTTCCAGCAGCTCCAGGAAAAGGAAACAACTGTACAAAGGCAACACAAAGGCACACAGGAATCTCACAAAACAAGCACAGGCATAGCCAGAGCACAGACCCTCAGGGATAAGCTTCTGGGACAATTAATCGTAGCCTAGGACAACAATTAACCCAGTTGTGTTAATTGTGATAGGAAGTAAAGGCATAACTGAGGGGACACAGAGTCTGCAACCCTGCAGTCTGGTCCTGCCCTGGGACCTGGGGCTGGCCTTCAGAAACAGGACTTTTGGCCAGGCTGATTTCACATTAGCAGCAATGCAGGAGTTTCCTGACCTCCAGTTGGAAAAACTGGACTTTTCTTTTAAATGGATAAATAGGTTTCTTGTTTCATCTGCTATCCATCAAGCCACTGTTCATATTTGGGAAGCACAGAGCTGCCAGGAGAGATGCCAGCAGATTTCATTGCAGCCTGCTTGGTATAGGGAAAAGGATAATTTGTTCTTCACCTTGGGACTCACAGAGTCCTCCATTTTTGACCTTGAAACATCAAGCTCAGCCCTTGTTACCTGCAGTCTGGGATCCTAAAGGGGATAGGAAAAGCCTTAAAAGCAATGGAAACTGATTGCCAAGTCATTTTGGCCCCATAAATCCTCCTTTCTAATTTTGTTATCAGTGCATTTAAGGAGATGAGCAGAGGCCTAAATCAGAGAGCTGTATGATGATTTTAGGCAGCTACGCATAGTTTGAATTAGCACTAGACAAGCATATGCCCACTATGGGTTTTCTGCATACTTTATAAGCAATATGATGTCACAGTTAAACTCAGAGCAATCAACTCCAGCAGGGTCAAAACAACATTCAATACTTCTTTTAGCAATTAGGTAGATAGACCCTCTATCAGAGCAGTTACCCAATAAATAGATGAGCAGTAGATCCCATCTTTAGCAAACCAGATCTTTAGCAAAGGTGTTAACCCTCCTCTAGGGATTGCAGCAAGTGCTCTAGGGTGCAGGGTGGGACACTTTTGCACTCAATGAGACATGCACTGGGTTCATCGATCTCTCTGATACCTGTCATTGTGAGAAATACTCACAGGAGTGGAAAGTTGCCTGAGTTTCATCTGTCTGTGTTTTCCATCACCATCTCCCACAGCACAGCACGAAACACAACAGTGAGCTCATCTTGAGATCTTTGCAATTAGGGCTGACGAAAGCTCTGCTGAATTACTGCCAGAACAGGACAAAACCCAGATCTGAAGCAGCTGCCCTTTCTCTCCAGCCTACGTTCTCTTGAGAGTCAAAAAAACCCCCGGTACTCAAACAAGAGCTTTGAAACCTATTTATCACTGATTTCTAGTAGATTTATAGGGGGTTGTTTGGGGTTTTTGAACACCTCTTCTCTATGGGATTGCACCCCTTCAGGAAAGTCCAATCAGTGTGAATTTCCACCACGTTATTTCACCCACGCAGCCTTTGGAGATGGCAAGGCTGGCTTAGCAGGCTGGCAGGCACGTACTTCATTATGGCTGTCTGCCCCTGAAATGTGGCCCCAAGCATTTTGAATCAAGATATCAAGGGTTCAACACGAGCCTTTGCTTCAGTGTTTTCTAGTAAATCAAGATGTATTTTATTTTCCCACTCAGGGAAACCCTTACTTTCCTTTTATAATCACTTCCAGCCGTAAGTAACAGACCCACTAACAGCACAGCTCAGCTTTAATCCCCAAGAGGCTGTTTACTGGAAATGGAAATTTCCCATACTTCCCAGCAAAGTCTGACACCAGGATTGCCTGGCAATGCAAATGCTGCAGTAATGGGAACAGAGGAACAGCATTGGCAGCATAACAGTGCAAAGTAAAAGCACTGACTAGTTTTGCACAGAACAGAGAAACAAGGAGGTTCCTCATTATCAAGGTTAATCTTGCACATTGAAATTTTTATACCATAGCAGCTTTCTCATTATTCAACATTAGTTCTCAAAAATGATGCTCGAATTGAGCAAGAAACAGATGTGAAGATGACTGGTCTACAATTACATTATAATGGATTATAAAAGGGCCGGCAAAGGGGCCACTTATATCATTGTCCCTGCCCATTAAGAGGTCTTTAGCATGGCCCGTGAAGCTGGTCTTGCATTAATAGTACAGAAGACAACGTGACTGCTGAGTGATGGGTTAGTTGCCAGGGCTGCTTTTACCAGGAAGCTGCAGTACTTCTCCTGCCTCAGAAATGCTTCTCTGGATGCTTGCTTAGGTGAGCAGGGTCTTTTAAAGACAAAACCATATAGAATTAGTGATTTAGATGTTTAGAAAACCATGGTAGCATAGGGATTTCCACGCCCTGATCTCTGCCCCAGGGCTGCCCACACAGCACAGAGCTTCGCAGGCTTTGGAGAGAAACCTGCAGAGACACAACAGGAGCAAGCAGGGTGCTGAGGGTGCATTTCAGCCCCATGGCTCTGGAGTGACACATCCCATGGACCTGACCGTGGCAGAGCACTGGCCTCGCTCAGCCCCGCAGGGGCCATTTCCCTCCCTAACTGGGACCACACACCTGGGCCTGGGAACAACCAGTGTCCTAAGGGGAATTTTTGCTGCAAGAGGTTTAAGAGTGAGTAAGGAGGTGAGACTGACTTACTGCTCCAGGTGGCCATGCAGTGGGAAGTAGTAATAGCCACATCTTCTTGGACCAGACTGGAAAACTGGGAAAGAAGTTAGTCCAACTTCTATTCTTGAGTGACTAGCATTCAATGACTTGAGGATGAAAGAGAGATGGCTTCTGCCTCTCCTCCCCATTCCCAGAGAGGAGAGCAGTACGCTGCAACATGCACCTGCCAGGGATGCCCTCCAGGCTCCAGCTGTCTCCCAACAACTAATCTCAGCTGCAGAGTATCCTCTGGGCTCCTCAGGTCAATGGGACAAACTTCACACTTCAGGCCTACATAGAAGTCCTGAAAAAAGAGTGTTTTTCAGTGAGACAAGACCCCACATGCTCAAATGCATCAACTCAGGCTCTTCTGGTAGGTAGTGAATTAATGGGACAAATCCCAGGTGCCATAGCTTTCCTGACTCCAGTCTGAGCTCCAAGCTGAAGGCAATTATATGGAGAAAAATGAAAACACACAGAAATTGCATTTTTTTTTTAATGAGAATCTGATGTGTGCAAAGCTGAGGTCTCCTGTGACGTACTTTCATGGGGTGTGTGCACAGCCATAAAAAAGCAAATTTAGATTTCGTCCAGTAGCCTAATTATTCTTAATGAAATGCAACTGGGACTTACAAAATTAAGTAACAAATGCCACAGGTTGTAATGATACCACCATACTGCTCAAAGTTTATTTTTAAAAGCTTCCATACCTTAAGTGGCCTGGGGCACTTAACCTGTGCCAGTAAAGTCATAATGAAAGATGTTGTCTCTGAACTGACCTGGCCCTGCACTCAGTCTTGACTTTGGTCTGGAACACGCCAGAGACATAGCTTTCTCACAGTGCTTCTGGCACCAATTGTGCCTTAGGAATGTGGGCAGTGAGCACGGGGACATTTTGACTTAAGGATGGCTGGGTCTCCTTCAGTCTTAAGTGCTTCATTGAACTATACAGTTCGAGATAAATCCATTGTGATCCCATCTATGTTTTCTATGGAAAACCCCACCAGTCCTCAGCCAGCAGGGAGTGATGTGCACAGTGACCAGCCTGCCAGGCACCATGCTAGGTGGAGGGGGAAGGGGTGTGGTGCTCCCTTGGGCCAGCTCCAGAACACAACCATCACACCGAAGATCATACAGGAGGAGAGATCTCAAATGCCTGGGATGCAAAGAAAAGGAACTGACTGCAACTTCTCAGACCAGCTGGAGGTCTGCTTCTCCTGGCTGGGTAGTTGTGGGAGAGGGGTAGAATCAGGCCTTTGTCTCTTTTGTTGAGCAGATGACAGCAGCTCTTCCTCCATTTCTTTCAGCTGGCATGTCTGAACCAGCTAAAAATCACTCTGTTAATCACTCCTGTCCACTATGTTTCTCAAGCCAATAGGAGGGGTCCCCTGCCTCTCCCAAGCCAAGGCTGGGATAAGAGCTTAGTTCCCAGCCATGCAAACATAAGCAATATAATGCTCATGATTTAGGAGGTACCTGAACTGTGCTTGCCCTGGTGAGAGCCTGAAACAATTCACTGGAGTCACCAGGAGACTGAGACTGGGTCCAAAATTACACCATTTCAGCCCTCTCTAACTTTGGGGCTGTCCTCTGTGTAGGCTTGAAGGTGATGCTACCTGATTAAAGCTGACAGGCATTAGAAGGCTCACCAGTTTCTAACACCACCTTAAGAGAGTGCCAGTGCACTGAGAAGCCCAGTCTTTCTCCTCTGCCCAAACAGCCAACCACCCAAAGACCTCAGCAGTAAAAAGTGGCAATCACCCACAAGGTTGTGGGGATCCTTGCACAATTCCTGCAGCACTCTAGGCTGTAGAGGGACTCGGCTACTTGCTGCCCTGTTCAGCCCAGCCTCTGTCTCTCTCTCCTCCTTTTTTAATAGAATTTTATCATATTCCCAATTCACTCTCTGGCCTCAAAGCACTTGACTACTGCAAAGCTCAGGCACAATTTTCTAAGCCACTGACCTGGACCAAGCTCTCCCTAGCCCCTGGTGCTGACTAGCTTTTCCAATAAGAGACTGTGGTGATTATTGCTATAGCAGCGAGTCCACTAGTGAAGTAGAAAATAAATAGACTTTATCAGGGTGGTAAATGATGGAGAAAACACCATTCCCTTAGGTGGTGAGAAAAAATAACATTAGCAACAGCAGAAGGACCAGCACCATATTGGAGCAGTGTGGGAGGGATGGCAATGAGGTGGTTATCCCTTCTCTTGTTCCAGCAGATCAGATGTTTTTAAAACTGTCTTTGTTACCAGGAGCAAGTTACTCTCAAGATCACCATTTGCCTGCCCAGCTTGACCCACCTCACAGCCTGCCTTGCGCTTATTTCCCTCTCTTACCTAAAAACACCCCTGGGGGCATAAATTTTCACATGGATGTGGGAGCAGGCCAGACAGGGATTTATAAATACATTAGCCACTACAGGAGGATGTGCAAGGATTTGAGATAATGCTGCCATCCACTGCTCTCCCAGGCACTGCTCTGACCTGGTGCCCCAGGGAGACCAGTTAGCAAATGCAATGGGACCAAGCTATTTCTCTTTCTTGCACAGCCAAAGGACCATGTGGCAACTGAGCAGCCTGCACAGGGAACGGCTTGCTTGCCACAGCAGCCAAGGAGAGGGCTATGGTGAGGAGCACCTGGATGGAAAGGGTATGAAAGGCTTCCAGTCCAGCAGAGCTACAGAAAGGGCAGCCCAAAAATCACCCGTCAGTGAGCAAGTCAAGCACAACCAAGCATGACCTGTGAAAACCGAGTGGTTACAATCACTTGTTTCGTACCTGAAAAGTGCAGGTGATACCAGTGCTCGCTGCTGTAGCCCTCACACTGGGCACATCTCCCCACAGACAATGCACAGGACTCACCATGTAGAGCAAGAAGGGACACGAGCAGCAAGAGGAGCCCTGCTCTCACCACAGCCCAGGAAAAGCACCCAGTGCTGGAGCCCAGGCTGTGTTCTGCTTCATACAGGAGAAACAACTCAGGTCCCAGCTAACCAGCCCCTTTAGTAGATGAGGCGTCAGTCGATATTAGCAGGTAAGGCTGCAGGGCTGCAACACAGGTGGGTTTGGAGGCTCTGCAGCTGTGTCTCGCTGGGGATTTCCAGCTCCCTGGGCTCACCTGTTTGCAGTTTGCTGCCTGCTTCCATGGACAGCAGCAGGATCTAACATCCCCCCTCACCATTGCCACCAGACCTGAGCTGCCTCAGCCCTTGCAGAGGAGGGTTGGCACAGGCAAAGGCAAGTCCTGCCAAGTTCCTCGCTCTGTGGTCTCTGCTCGCCCAGGCTGGCCAGGAAGAGCCATTGATAAAGCACCAGGGTGTGTTTGCCTCCTCCTTCCCAGAGGACACCAAGAGAGCTGGACGCCTCCAGCAGCTTTTCATCTGTGAAGCAATATATGGGGTTTACAGACAGCCTCAAGTAGCTGCCATAAGGATGAAAATTATTTGACCTTTTTTTTACAGGGAGAGCTGCTGTCCACACACTGCCAGGGCAACCAAAGCATAGTGCTGACTTACCTTTTTGGACCAGGAACCACAGAGACCTCCAGGTGCTGTGGTGCCTCCAGGCGCACAGGGCCCTGGCATCACCCACAGAAGCGGAGACATCTCCACCCCACCTCGGGAGCCCCTGAGCAGCCGGGGAGCTGCACAAGCACTGCCCAGCCTGTCCCCACTCACTGGGCCACTGCCCATCCATGATGTATGTATTCCTTGTTCTGCCGAAGGGCAAGAACTCCACACTGATCCACGGTGCAGGTTATGACCTGGATGTACATCTCATTTCGCCATCAGAACAAACGAGGACCTGGGTAGGTGGGTGCTGAATAGAAGCTCCATTAAGAAACCCTGGAGTGTTGGGATCTGGGAGAATTTCAGGGTGTATGGCCTGACTTTGGAGTAAGCCTGCAATTCCCCTTCATGCTACATTCTGCACACACCAGGATGGCAGGGAACACTGTGGCACATGTTCAGGGCTTTTGATTCTCTTTCAGGTCCGTTTTCAGTAGAGGTGTTTATCACCATCATGATCCCCTGAGTGAACTCAAACACTAGAAGGATGCTGGAGCATCTAGGAATGTCTGCCAGGAAGAAGGGATTTACAACAAAATTCGTTTCTTTTTAATTTCTATTTTTTTTCTCTTCACACTCTGTAGACTTGTTTGACACATTCCTGACAGAGGCATAAAGCCTGACATGAAGAGCTTATGTCAGTATAACATGTCCAACCATCAAGACCATGTAAGCACCAGCCCACATCTTTTCTCATGCTCAGGCTCCAAAAAAATGCCTGCTCCAATATTTTTATATGCCCACACTCAAATACATGTGCTGCACAGTTGCTCCTATGTGACCAATAACTGGGACTCCAGGGGCAGCAAAATGTAAGAAACGCTGGCCCTTCCACCTCCAGAAGAACTTGTTTGTGGTTGGTCCTAAAGAAAGAGAACAAAACCCGTCACAGCACTTACTTTTCTTACTTTTTATATAAAATAGACATTTACATACATTTTCTTTTGCAAAGACTTTGAGCATAACTCCTTGATGTGAAATCTAGCCATAAATCCCACAGTGAAAAAAGCAAAGACTTTGCGAATTCCTGTATCACTGACATACATCCAGCTGCTGCTAAGTGTGAATTTATTTTTAAAAGATTTCTATTCCATGGGTTGCTTTCTTATTTTTGTTTTTCTTTTTTTAAAAGATATGCACAACTAATTAAAAAAAATTAGATACAGAAATAAGAACCTTATGAACAGCAGGCAATGCAAACAACTCCTGCATGAGAGGAACACACAGAATGACATCCACTTCAGGCAGAGATTTCTACAGTAATACAGTTGTAGAAGCCATAACTTTTACAGAGGATACCACTGGGGGTATTTTCCAGAAGAAAAAATTTTCAGCAAGGCAGTTACAAGCATGGCAATGAACTTTTGCACAAAGTTATCAAGGTTACCTGAAGCAATTTTGCCACATTAAAACACTAGTGAATGCCAAGCGCTTTTTTTTTTTCTTTTCTTTTCCTTTTTTTTTTTTTTTTTTTTTTTTTTGCTGCTGGGTTTAAATACACATGAAAGGAAAATGGTGCATTTTGAAATATCTGCAAAAGAATGAAGGCTGGGGGGAAAAAACCCTCTAAGGGCTAATTTTGTCCAAAGATTGTGCATAATTGCATAAATGAAAGATAGAAATTGAGCACTTGGTCAACTTAATCACATAAAGATTGAGGAGATTTAAGCATACACCAACTGCTTCACTGAATTGGAGGACAAGTGGGGCAAAAGACCATACAATGATATTCTGAATTGCCTAATTATTAAATTAGAATGACAATTATCTTCTTTCACCAAATATTGTACACCATATCTGGCCTGGTTTCTATAACTGTTGAGAAGCTTTCAAAGTTTTTAGGTAATTTTAGGGGCATCCAGCCTCCCCTGCAAGTTAGGCTCTTTATTTTGAATTATTTTTTTTACATATACTTCTTTCCACCCACATGCATGCATAGCCCCCTGTCCTCATCATGATCTCTGGAATGAAGGCCATTTGCACTGCTGCGTTCACTTGCTGTTTGGCCAAAACAAATTGACTACACATTTGTTGCAGTATCTAGTCCAAGGATTCTATGAGAGAGAGAAAATACCCCCCCCCACACTGCATAATTTATCCTGGGGGTCAGAAAAGGGATGGAAGCAAAGAATGCTGGAATTTAAATGAGAAATAAAATAAAACAAAATCCATCAGCTGCAAATATTATTCATGGAGAAGGGAAAAAGCAACACAGTTATTATGTTTCTCATTTAGGATTAAAATGCACAGTGAGTACACGAGAGTCCTGTCTAACCAGCTTTCCATTAATTCTCTGCTCTAATATTGGTGAGCACTGAGGTTTAGCCAATGCAACTTGCAGAGAGCATGAACTCTCCCCCACCAGGCAGAGCTTCAGCCATTTATTAATTTGCAATCTCTGCTAACCATGCTGAGCACTGGACTTGGCAGAAAACAATGTATTTATAACTCATTATTTTAGAAGCTGTGCAATGCTAGAGGAAGAGGACATTTCCTATGATTAATTAAGATAACATACAGTTTATCACAAGGTAAGTCGCTCCATTTATCTTGCACAATAGCATTCCATTTTGGTGGAGGTAACCCATTTCATATCATACTCCATTATTCTTCTTTGCCTGCAATAAACCTTTCACATGATTAATGCCCTGAAGAAACACAGCGTTTCAGTACAGGCACCAAGAAGACAGGGATTCAGCTCAGAAATTCACAAGGGTTTAACTGCTTTGGTAGCTCATGGTCTGTGCCATTCTCCAAATATGCTGCCAGTTTGCAGACTGTCACCCTGCATAGATGGGGTATAAAGTGCTGGTTCAGGAAAGTGGGGTTCATTAGTGAGCCCCCCTCTCTCCATAACTACCATAAACCCAGCTCCAAAATGCGGAGAGTTGCCCTTTCAGCGTATAAAAACTGGTTCACCGGGGATTAAAGTCCATGGATCTGTTACCTGTGTGATTCAGGCAAGTGGATGAACACATGCCATGCTTTCCAATGAAACCACCTCCCTTACTGGGAGGATGGTCTCATTTTTCTCCATTATTCTGCAAGTAAGACAGTGTTGCACAAATGGTAATCCTTCTCCAGGATCTGGGAGAGGGGCACCTGAAGCTATAATATACTTCTATACATGCACCAGTTTTCAAAGGTCAAGATGGCTTTGATCGGGTTCTAGGACAAGAAGGAGACAATAATTTCTACCAGGTCTCTCAGGAAAGAAAAACTAATATTTAAGCTGAAGTTAAAAACATAAAACTAAGTCTTCCCACTCACAAAGCATTGCTATAAAAAATACAACTTCTTCTGTATTTGAAAAAATACGTTTCATTGGCCACAATTTTAAAGCCACACACTGCAGTGAGGCTTGTAGAATATATAGTATTTATTTAATATATCTTTATGAGGCAAAGTTTATAGTTGATACACATTTTTAAAGGAGGCATATCTCCCCCCACCCCTATTTCCCATGTTTGGGCTGGCTGTTGGAGCACTCTGCAGATGCTTCACGGGGGGCTTTGCACAGTACTGCTGTTGGGGGCTGCACCAAACACTGCTCTGCCAGCCCCCAAACTCACTGCCACACCGTGGAACCGCAGACAGCCGGCCAGCCTGCGATCACAGGGCTTTGGGGAAGCTGCCCTGAAGGCAGGCTCACCTTGGGGAGAGGCAGAGAGCTTTATGGTCCAGGTAACTCTGAATATCTCAGTAATGAACTGGGAACAGCCTGCAGTGAATGACCCCATCTCCTCCTGGACATCCTGGTAGCCCAGGGCTGTTGCAAAGCTACTTTGTGCACAGTATCCAGCAGAGCACCTGCACTGGGGATCTGCAGAAACATCAGTTCAGCAAGTCCACGGCCTCAAGAGCCACGTGAAAAGACAAGGGAGGGTTGCTGACCCAGCTCCAGGAGCTCAAACCTGCTCTTGGCCACACAAAGCGAAATAGGCTGCTTGGGCTGGGGCAGAAGAGAAAATTCACCAGCAGATTTGCTTATTCTGGTTGCAGCTGATCCCCTTGGAAGATGGTTTGGTGGGAGAGAGCCCAGAAACATGTTACTGCCTCTTCCCCACCTCTGCCCAACTGTAGGCACTGGCCGGTCTCCTTGGCTCAAGCCCTGGCAGGGCAGACAACTGCATCAGTCTGGAGTCCCTCTGAGCTCCAAACACAGCTGGAGTCACATCAATAACTTGTCAGTAATTTGACCACCAGTAGCAGTTAGACACCAAGCTTTTAAAATGAAACCAGTGAAGCCACCAGCACATCTGTCCCACCACACTGAGTGAATCTGGAGCTTGCTGAGGTGCCACGGCCAGCACCAGTTAAATCCAGGCACCACGTGGGTACCTGCCACACAGGCTTTTCCTGGCACATGCGTTTTAAGGAATGGCATACCTAATCTGAACTGTCCCTTACTAATAATGCCAAATCCTGGGCTGCTTTCCTGCAGGGACTGGCCACAGTCAAGCTCAAATAAAACAACTTTTATAGCAGTTTCCTGCTGCAAGAGGAACAAACTGATGACCTACCCTGACATCCAAACCCAAAGGCACCGAGCACAATCCCACTAATGCTCTCTGTGAACTGGTAGAAACCCTGGTGGAAGCAGCAGAAGTGCTATTATTGCAGGGACAGTATGGTCCAATGTGCTCTGCAGCCGTTTACCTTGGAATGATTGGATGGAATTATTTGAGCACTCCTCAGTGGTACTGCATTTTAATAACTTCAGACAATACAACTCACAACCCCCAGCCATGTGGCCAGCTGTAAAGGATATTGCCCAATTCATATAAAAGAGAGAAAATATATTAACTATTTGATTATTATAAGTTAAATAAATAAAGCTCAACAATATAAGCCCCAGTTTTGAAGAGAATTTGTTTTCCCATTTCAGTATTTAAAAATATAGATTTATGATTGATCGGCTATAGGTCATTTTCTGTATCTCTCGGGGGGCGGGGGGTGAGAACACTTTGACAAAGTGTTTTGTCAGTGTTATCACCATGATAAATGGGTTTTGTCCCTGCACACCCATAGAAGAGCCTCCTTAGTACCTTTCCAGGCTAGGAAATCTTCCCTAATCTCTCTGTGGCTTTACTTTACCTCCTGTATTGATCTGATATGTTGTTTGTTTTTCATACCAGGGACTGAGCAGGAGGACAAATAATCCTAGAGCTTCCCATTGCCTTTGGATGCTTCAGCTTTTTTCAAAGTAATAACTGTTTGGCCTGGAGGGAGAGGGCAAAGGGTAAAGCCTAATGATATTTGACAAAACTGATATCATGAACCTGAATTACTACAAAATTACTGTCTAATGAGTAAAACGTTCAGGTTAGGTTTTCCCTCAAAGGATCATTTGCCCTACTTGTGGAATCATCCTTCCAGAGTGATATTTAGATAGTTTCCCTTTTTTTCGGATATTTTTCAAGTCACATTTAGAGCTATAAAAGTGGCCACCATTTCCTCAGCATTAACCCCTTGGAACATTTTTATGTGACCATTATGACCATCTTTCCTGTATGCCGCAGGACCTGGCAGCACTTGCAATGAAGCCCATCAGTGGGAGCCTACATGGACGAGGTGAGCCTGTGTTGAGTAACAGGAGGTGCTACTTCACCCCTGCTGCAATGGATGAGTGCTTTGTCTCCGTGGTTTCCCCAGTGATAACCAAGATCTTGAAGGTACATGTCCCACCCACACTCCTGGTGTGATTAAAATGGGTTCAGCCTAAACATAAATCTTGATTAAAGGAAGATTTTCATTAATTCTCCAGCATGTCCCGCAGGAGTCAAATGTCTCCTGTGACTTTGGTCAAACATAAGCATGCACTCAAAATCTGCCTTCCATAATTCTGAGTCCTATCAAGGTTCCTCCAGATCACTCCGAGCAACAGGCTTCCACCATACTCTTCTCCAAGGGGCACTAGTGTCTTTCCACTGGTGACTTGAACGCTATGTTTTGTCTTTCTCCTGGACTTCCTGAAACCGTTTCTCCAAGCGATCCAGTTTGGCCAGATTCTCCTTCAGCAACTTGCTGTTTGGAACCAGCTGTAAGGCTTTCTCATAGTAGTCACGGGCAGTGACGTAGCTCCCCTACAAAGAAAATGAGTGACAGATCTCATTTGCATTCCCTGACACAGAAAGTTCATTTGTAGGCAAAGACCATAATACAGGGGAAACAGAGTTTATAAAACTTGACATTGTTAGGTTTAGGAGAATACTTCTTCATTATGAAATAGATCACTGAGTGCCATTTGTTAGCTTAAATTTGAGGAAACACACAGGGCAAGAAGTAGATTTACATTTTTCTGTTGTTTTACCAGAAAAGTTAATTTTACTCAGCAACAGGATAGCTTAAGGACATCACACAATGTGACTCCCGAAGACCCAAACCATAATGATATGCTAAAGTATTCAAAAAAATAAGCAACCACAGGGCAGGCTGTCTATTTCCATAATTTCATGCCAGTATTCTGCATAAGACAACTTTATTAAATTAATTAGGGAGAGAGAAACCTTAAAAGTCGACTCATGGTGACATTTTTCTGAGGTAGGTCAACAACTGAAGCAGGAAAGTTTTAGAGATGGGCAGGTTGTTCCTTGCAGCCTGCCTTTCTAAAATGTGAGATTTACATTGCAGGATGCATATTAACAAGCAGCCAGGTTGGGAAATCCTAGTTAGAGTGGAGAGACCTTCCTCCTTTCTGGATAAAATATGTCAGAGACACTCGCTGTTCACAAACATGCAACTCTTGGCAGTCTGAAACCAATTTAGCTTTCTGTCCTGAGTAGTAGTCTCTGCACTTGACAGCTTAAGGAAAAGCAAAATTGTCATACCTTGATGTGCTCGATGCCTCCCATATTCATCCAGGCCTGCGCTTGGTCTGGGTTGAGCTCCACAGCCCGTTTATAGCTCTACATAAATATGAAACATTTTTAGGTTAAGAGTCTGACTCTTCAAACAAAAACCAGTGCTGGAGGGGAAAGAGAAACAAAGTTTCCTCTCCTGAAGCCACTTAAAATGTAATTTCAAATTATTCTCATATGAAATGCACAAACTGAATTTCAGTTTCTTTACAGCAGAGGTAATATAATTTACTGTTTCATGGCTGAGTTCATCTCATGGGTTTTTCCTGCCAACAGCACTGTGTGAGGAGCTGTACCTGTTGCTCTCTCCCTGCCCTCTGCACCACTGGGGTCTCCTACACATCAGGGTCATTTCCTTAGGCAATGACAACCACAACGCCTGCCAACCACAAGCCATGTGGTTGCTCTTTATCTGCAAGGCTTTAATTTGGAGCTGGCAAGAGACTATGGTACAGCCACTTGTGTGGACAGGTTTCACAAGGACCTGAGGGCAGTGCCATTGCTCCTGCTGTTGTGGGAGAAGAAGCAACAAGGACCTTCTGGACACTGTCAAACAGCACTGTTTTTACAGTGTCACAGCAGGAAGGGATTCAAACGAGGACTAAACATCTCTAGGCTACTGAGACTATTCAGAACTGTCCTAATAATATTCTCTGAATAAGAGAACAATAGAATGGTTTGGGTTGGAAGGAACCTTAAAGATCATCTAGTTCCAGCTTTCCTGACGTGGTCAGGGACACCTTCCACTAGACCAGGTGGAAGGTACTATTGTTTAATGCTAACATAATTTCTGAGCTACCAAACTTCCTCTTCCACAGTTAAAGCCCATCTCTCACCTGATAGTTAATGAGATGAGATTTAACAACTCACAGGTCCCCAGGCTTCCCACTGAGTCACATGGAGTTGGCCACAGACAGCAAGAGGGGCTGGGGCTGGATGGATCAAGGCTCTGATCAATGAGAAAAGGCTCCTCCGTAACCCCACCAACAACTCTGTACTTACATCTCCCAGAGCAGGGAACTGTATTTCCGTACAGGAATGAGGAAAAAAGTTGCAACTAAGTCTGGTAAAGTTAGCTGCCCCGTAGCTTTCCCTGTACCAGTGATGAACTCTGAGCTCCTACAGCCAATAGCCAGGGTGTATGCACCAGCGAGTATTAAATGCAATGAGCTACCTCTATCTTTTACAAAACTATTCATAGGTCTTAGAGCAGTCATACCTCGAAAGCCTTGTCAAGGAGGTTCTGTTCTCTTAGCTGGTTTCCTTTTGTGAAAAAAAGCTCTGATATGACTTTTGGATCCTTTGGTTTTAGCTGAAGCGCTTTTTCTATAGCTTCAAGTGCCTGTGAAAAAGCAAGAAGATACTGCGTTACCATATTCAGTACCTTTCCACTTCTCATTCTCTCCTCACCACTGAGGAATCCCAGCATAAGAGTCTTCTTCCTCCTTCCCTTGTTTGTCCCACATCGTTACCACATGTGGAAATGAGTTTTTTATATGCCTGGGGCTGATGGGAAGTGGGGCTCACAGCAGCAGGAGCTGAAAGCGAGCTGCTTAGCCTCAGTGCCAGTACACAGATATACAGAAGGTTTTAGTGAAACAATAATTTACTGGACGTGCACTAAGACATGTGACATGTCTCTGAAGAGACAGAGCGTAAAATTCAACCTCTGTGTGCAAGTCCTTAGGCCGAGGGTACCCCATGGCCATGGTACCTTGGCATAGTGCTCCTGCTTGCTGTAGATGGCTGACAGAAGGCGGTAGCACTCCAGACACTCCACGTCCTCACTGAGTATATGGTTCGTCATCTTTTCGGCTTCCTTCGTCCTCCCCATCATTGCTAAAACCTGAGCCTACGGAGACACATTATAAAGGGTTATGATCTTAAAAATCTCAACACTCCACGCAGCTAATACATGATGCTGCATCCAAGTGGATGGTGCTCCCCTTTTGTGGCCCTGCCCTGGCCCCACACTCACCAGCGCCAGTCGGATCTCTCTGTTCGAAGGCTGCAGCGATGCCGCCTCTCTGTAAACCTGCAGCGCTTCCTCATAGCGCCCCGTGTTGTAATACAGAGCCCCCAGCGGGGACAGGATTTCAGCCTTCCGGGATACCTTCAGGGCCCTGGAATTTGGGAAAAAGAGATGCTTCCAGGTGGTGTGGGGATCACAGTGGAAGAGCGAGGTGTTGCTTGTGCTGGGATGGAGCAGAGAAGCTCTGCACCCTGCTTATGCCAAGCTGGGAATGACAAATTTAAGGTCCCAGAAGGTGCACAGCAGCAATCCCTCTGGCCACCCGAGAAGGGGAAAGGGCACCTCCAAAGTGCACATGAGCATGCAGCAGGGGTGGGGATGGCTGATGGTGGTGGAACCTGGGGACTGTGAGGATAAATCTATATGACAAAAAGGAGGCAAAAAACCCCCACCCAGCCCACTTTGCTGCATACTGAGAGTCAGAGCCTGCCTGCTGGCACATTGCTGAGAAGAGCCAGAGTTCCTGATGGTGCCAAGGGTTTGGTGCTGGGCTGAGCAGCCTTTACGGCTGTTAGTGGTGCAACACCCACAGACGAGCTTCCAGCAGGGTAGGAGTTGCACTCAGAACCTGCTCATGCCACTGAAAAACCTCTGACTTTATCGTTAGAGCATCCCCCAGCCAAAAGCAGCAGTGTCCATCCTGGGGGCTTGGGCACGGTCCAGGAAAGTCAACACTGCCTGAGGCCATGCTGCCTCTCCAAACACTCCTCAAAAATAGCCAAATCTACTTTCAGACAGATAGAGAATGAAGCGAGGAAAGCCCAAACATGTTTTGATAGATTCATGTATCAGAAACTCTTTAGCAGAGACAGCCGTACAGGGGGAAGAGTAAAACCTCTGTCTCCCATCCCAAATCCTTACCGCTTGTACCACACTTCAGCCTCTTTGTTCTGCCCCAGGGAGCGGTGAAGCCTGCCCAGGTTCACCATGGCCACGTGGTGAGAGGGGCTCAGGCGGATGGCCTGCCTGTAGTGGGACATGGCTCGCTCGGGAGACCCTGGAGAGGAGAGCAGCTATTAAACTGGTGCATCAGAAAAATCCTGTCAGTGATTCAGCACACAGTAACGCTCTGGGTTTTCATTCACCTATTGCTCTGTGCATGGGAAACATTTTGAGAAATAAATCCTGCCTCAGCCTTTTGAAACTAAGTGTTAAGAAAAACTGCTGCCCAAACTAAGATTTAGACTGCAATATTCAGAGGTGATCCCAAGAAACAGATTTTCTAGGGATGCGGTTTTGCAGGTTGAGGGTATGGTCAACAGAAGGTGACTCCTGACTGAAAGCACCCTCTGACGATGCTGCAGGGGGGACATACCCACTGTGCTAAGGACAGAGCCCACCCCAGAGAAGGGGCTGGGGCATGTGTCCCACCTCCTGGTAGAGCATTCTTCCACCTGGCCCACTGGAGAGACAGGCAGCAGAGAACAGAGAACAAGCCACCCAGCATTTCCCACACCACCACCAGAGCCACAAATGGTTTCAGCTCTTTCCAAACACAGACTATTCCCTCCACCTCTGCTGTGCTGCTCTGAGCTCCAGCTCAGTCTCTGTATGTTTCTCAACAGGACTGGGAGTAGCTGCCAGTGACCAGCTAATTCCCACCTTGGGGCAATAAATCCCAGACCAGAGGTGGCCAGCTGCCTATTTTGGAGCACACAGGCACCATCTCTGTGCTGCAGAGGAGCCATTGGGTGGCACTGCTCCGCTGTGTGAAAACACCTACCGGTGCGAGGTCCTGCAGCCCATGACATCACCGAGCACCACAACAAAATACAACGCAAAAAGAAAGCTGAGAGACCACTAGCCCAAAGCCTAAAGTTCTGGCTTTAGTATCATACTTGTTTTTAGCTAAATAATGGTAAAAGTATAAAGTTTCAGCATTTCAGCAATGCATTTAACCCCAGGGCTCATTTAATTGGTTTGCAAACTTCAGACCAGGTAATCTCCTGATGGAAACCAATACTCACAGAGCTTTGTCCACAAACAAAGCTTTTGAGTGTTGGCTTCTTTTTTCAAACCAAATCACTTCACAATGTTGGGGCACTGTACATATGCTGCTGTGAGGATTTTATTTTCATAGCTTTTCAGATCTAGTTTGTTTTTCTGAGACCATCTATGCAACCTGAGAATCGCATGGACACTTCTCGGCATCTTCTTTACAGGAGAGAGGAGGAACATCTGTGGGGAGATTTAGAAGTGCTTAAGATTCACCCAAGGCTGACAACATACCGTTCAAGGTATAACTTTTTGAAAACATCCAGCAGCAGCCTCAATCTTTCCCCACCACTGAGCAGGCAGATGTTTCTGAAAATTATATCTACAAAATACCCTGGGAAGCAGCTGGGCACACACCTCGGTCTGCTCAACACACAGGGGTAATGCACATCGTTAAGGGAGACACATCGAGTGTCTATGACCACTGCAGAGCTGTCTAGAGCTGTGGCTCCCCAGAGCTGACACTTGCTGGTGGCTTGTTGCACAAAACCCTGCAAGTTAATTGGTGTGGTGCTTCACAGCATCTCCCTGTGCCGCTGGGGAAGAGCGCAGCCTGTGACGGGCTCACTACCAGCCACTTCCTTCACGCCTTGTCACGTCTCTAGGAGGATTATTGACACATCATGCCTGAAGTACCAAAAGTCAGTGGGATTTTTTCCCTGTTGTTTGTGTGTAGGGAAGCTTAGAAGTAAACCAGGAAATGTTAGTTTTGACTTTGGCAGAGTACACAAGTGCAAGAAACCAAAAGTGCTCTGCACTGCATTTGAACCACAATTTTTGGCAGGAATGAGATAACTTATCGGGGTTGGCAAGCAAAGATGAGTACAACATCAGAGTGAAATTACTCAGGAATTTCTATTATTTGCAAGCTTGAATTTTGTCAGGGCACAAATTCAGAACCTCAATCTCTGTTGCTAATGCCATGATGCCTTTTTTGATTATGAATACTCATTTTGGTTCTGTATTTGTTTCACAATGGTACCACAGAAAAGCGATGGCTAAGCATCAGCTGAGAGGTAGAACAGCCAGCTGAAGACTGACATCATCTTTTCTTCCCAAGCACCACTGGAGCTGGACACAGTGTGAGAGGGACAGAATGGGTAGCAACCACACACTTTAAGCCTATGCTATTTCTTCACTGAGTCCTGGCTCTGTTCTGGAGGGACCAAAGTGAGACAGTAGTCCATTTCCACTAGTCATTTGTCAAACTTGCCCTTGATTATAAATCTGCCAATAAAAGGTGGGAAGTACAGTGACATTTTTTGTTGGTGTTATGTGAATGCCATAAAGTGCCAAGGAAGTTGGATGGGAACCAGAAGCCCAGAATATAAAGGATGCCATTACAGAGCTCTTGAAAAATCAATTCACCCCACAGTATATAAGGTTTTGTTTTCACAGATGATTGCTGTTTAAAATCCATGTTTGTTTTTATAGGCACTCAACCCTTACAGTCAAAGAGCTGCTTCGTCACCAAGTAGGGCTGCACGTGCTCCAAAGACTTTAATGATCCATTTGTGTGCCTGTGATTTGGTTTGACGTGGCCATGCCTTCCTGGAGGAATGGCAGTATTGTCAGGGTGCTGCCCAGCTCTCACTGAAGAGGACAAGAGCCTGTGCGAAGACGGTGAGAAACGCTGAAGGAAACAGCCAGGCTGAATGCCACTGCCACACAGTGCCTGCTCTGATTACAAATTTCATTACGCTGTGCCATCTCAGCAGAACGGGGATACTTATTTCCAAGCTACTGGGGAGGCACATCTATTACTTTGGAAGCTTTTGACACTCTTTTAGATGTATACCGCTGAATAGAATAAATCAAAGCAAAGGAGGCAGAGAGGGGAAAAGCCCTTGCTCCTTCTCACTTACCTGTATCAACCAAGAAAACCCCGTAGTTGTTATGCAGATCGGAGCTCTCTGGACAATTCTCTATGCCAGCCTTATAGACCTCCTCTGCTTCCTTAAGCCGTTCCTTAAAAGAGAAGGAGATTTCTTAGCTATGGCAGAAAGGTTGTCAGCACCATTTGCTGCACACCTGCATTCTGTGACAACCCCCTCACTGCACAGGGAGCTCGGGGCCATCGGCCCAACCCACCTTCTAGGAGGCCAAAATTTCACCCCATGGCATGGGTGTGATATAAGCTGCTGCCTGATACCCCAGAGCAATGCAGACAGCTTTCCCCCCTGCCTTTGCAATTGTAGCTACCTGTGAAAAGGTGGCTCCTGTGCAACATCAGTGAGCTCCCCAGCTGGGCACACACCCAGCCAGGAAAAACACAGAGCCAGGGGTTGTGTTTGTTCTGTTGAGGAATATCTGTCATCTGGGAGGTGATGTATTTTGATTTATTTGTTTAATGAGCATCTCACTGGCTAACTTTTCCCCTGAGGAGCTCTGCTATTCATTCCCTTAGCAGTGGGGAAGATACAAGGAATGAAAGCTTGCGGGGTGTGTGTGATAGCTGGCGGGCAGGGAGCAACTACAGCAGAATAAAGGAAGATGGAGAAGGGTGGAGGGCAATAAAAGAGTGCGGAAAATCTGACAAATTCAGATTAAAATGAAGCCTTGCCTTGTGTGAGGTGTAGTTCACTGGGATTGGTGGGACATGCCACCTTGTTGATTCCCAGATGCACTGAGCCTTACATTTTGCACAGGTTTCAAAGAGGTTTGTTGGTGCTGAGCATTTCCAGAAAACACACATCTTTCTTTGGGAACACCCCATCTACAGAAAGCATCCCACTGGCTGGGCTCTATCTAGCCTGAGCTACAGGTAGCCCGGTCCTGAAACAAAAAATAGGGTGTCTCATGTGGAACAAATAGCAACTTCATAAGGTTTTCATTTCCCTCCAGTCAGGCAGTGTGTTCCCACTGCCTGCATGCTCTCTAGAACGGGTTACTGCAGTCTGCCTTTCCCCCTAACCTCAGAGCTTTGCTGTCAGGTGTATTTATGGAAGGAGGCTGTGAACAGCACAGACAAGCACAGTGCAGCGGGGTGGCAGGCAAGCCTCCAGCACCAAAGATGCTTTTTTCAATTCTTCCCCTTCCACAGAGCAGCACAGCCCTACAGCGACAAACACAGCCTCCCAACCATGCACCCAAATAAAATCAGCCAACCGGGCCTCTGCTGAGGAGGGCCTGGAGCTTCCAGTGCAGAATTCCTGCTCAGGAGCTGAACCCACACCGAATTATGAGGTTGGTCTATTCCCAGCTATACTCTCCTCAAGTCCTGCAAATAGCGGAGCCTCCTGGGATTTCTCTGAATTTAAAGGGTGTACCTGACAGGACCTTTTGGCTCAGTAGCTGCTTAATGTGAGGACTCTTTTCTCACCTCCTATTTCAGAACTGGAGAGCTGGAATTAATTGGAAGAGTATGACTTGATCACAGAACCACACAGTTTGCCACAGTTAAGTCCTTTCACATTTACATGATAAAGGTCAGACAGCAAAAAAGATAATGTGCAATAAAACACAGAATAATGTTTTTAAAAAGTGCTTAAGTTTGGACATTTTGGATATACTGACATGACTTTGACAACACTGTCCTGCAGAGTCAGGAAGTGTAATTATTGTCAGAATTGACTAAAACGAAAATCAATTTTTTGAGCATATTTTCCAGAATTTATGTATTAGTTTCTTTTCCTCTGATTTTAATTTTCAGCCAAGGAATGAGGCTTTGGGTGCACGCATGTCAGTTTGTTCATTTTATTTACTGATCATAAACCCGCAAGGAAGGGCTGTGTTAAACTGGATTGGCCGTGTTCCATGTCAAAACATTCACATTTACCAATATTGAGCACTTTTAGCACGGTTGCATTGCTTTTTTGGCACCTAACATCCTGACCCTGCACACCTCGGGCTCAGTGCCCAGTCTGGGATGATTTCTCTCACAAATTGTTTGCATTAAGCACAGTCCGAAAGTGGGAAGGGTGGAACCAGCTCCTTGTGCCAGAGCTTTCCTCTCTCATAACCTCTCCTCTTCTTAGGACAAATGCTCTAAGTTCATCAAGGCTTGATTCTCGTTAACACTTAATAATTCCACTCCCAGACCTTCATGAAACATTCATCAACCTCACGAAACTCAGAAGATTGGCTTACAAAATGTATGAGATTTTTATGATACTAAAAAAATTATGCATATGAGAATCTTTCAGTTGAGCTCCAGGGTTTTAAGTCTGGTTTTCATATAGCTCAGTTTTTCAGTCTGGTTATGACTGAGTAGGCTCTCCTCTGGGTTAAAATGTTTCTTTTTCTAAGAAACACGCAAAGAAAATCAGTTGAAAGCAGGACCTGAAACAAGCCACCAAGTAGCACAAAATGGTGCATGAAACTGCAAGAGCTGGGACTAAGGTGCTGTTCAAGTGCATCAGAATAAATCCTGAAGAACTAGTGTCACAGGAGTGTTGTGAAAACAGCAACCAGCAAAAACATTTGATTTCTGTTATCAGCACCATTGCAGTGATCATGGAAAATAAGGAAAACCACAATATGTTGCAACTGAGTTACGACTCCCAGCAGAAAGAGCACTCAGAAGGGCAAGCATTTATAAAAGGCACAAACAAGCCAAACTCTTTTATACAATGCAGCAGTTGTTCTTCCATGTCAGCTCTGCAAGGAGAGCAGAGGGCAATTACATCAAGTTACAGGTTAATTCTCTGGCACACGAGACATTCCTCTTTGCAGCATTCTTTACAGGTATAGAAGGAAACGAACCAGAAAGCCCTATTTTGGATTCATCTCCCTTAAGATGGGGAATGTGCTGTGTGGGACTGACCAAGGCAATCCCGGCACTATTTCACAGATACTCCTAGACAAAAAAAAAAATCAGGTTTGTAACTTTTAGCCATTTGCAACGCTATTGCTTGAGTAAAGAGGAAAATCCAAAACTGAAAAATGGGCTCCTGACAATGTTTTGGGCTGAAGATGCCAAAACTTCTGCCTGTACCCCTGGAGGGTATGATTCTGCAGCTCACAGCCACAGGCAGCAGCATGCATTTATAGGGCAGAACCTATTGTGACCACTAGGATGGGTGTGCAAGGCAGGAGATGCACACTCAGGTAGTCATTTGCTGTGGCTGAACATGGGAAGGTGTTAAAAGTCTGCAGAAAATTGCCATTTTCTGAGAAAATTGTACTATCTTTTTTCCCCTACCACTTACTCAAGTCACAAGAGGATGAACAATCTATACGTAAGAGAGATGAATAATTGCTGGACTTACTAATGGCACTTGCTTTGGGCAGAAGGTCTCAGGACTCTGTAACAGTTTTATTGCTCTGCTGACCTTACAATTGATGGTTCTAATTAATAATTTCAATTAATATTATACCCAGGTATTACTGCAGAGGACTCATTTCCTATACTTGCAGGAGACTCTTCATTGATGGGCTTATTCAAAACACGGTTCCCATTCAACAAGTCTCGTCTTTCAATTCATACACTATATTTCTAGATCCATGCAGATAATACTGATAATATTTGGAATTCACTTAAAAGGGAAAATAAAATATAATATCTTTCAGTAATCCACATATATCATAGGTGAGTTTTGCAGAGAAGATCATTAACGAAGGCTAAACCAGAACAAGACCTCCACTGAAATTTATACACTTCCCTTACAGAGAGAAGATTTCACTAACCAGATTAATGGAAAACAGCAAAAGATGATACTGTTTTGCTTTGTTTGTATTTACATTTGGCAACCTTTTAAGAAAGCTTTAGCACCCCGTGCAATGGAACGGTTAGATCTGAAAATTGAAGGAGAAAAAAAACAGTTTCCAAAAGATTTGCAGAGGTGTGCTGGAGCTGTGCAGTTAGGGGGACCTTGTCATCTGCCCTTGTTGCCCACTGGTTGTGGCCACAGTCCATGGGAGCAATGCCCAAAGCACAGCATCCCTCATCTGCTGTTGCAGGTGTGGAGAAAAGCAGGGCTTGGTGGTCTCAACATGCTCTCCCATGCTTCCTGACTTCTTCTGAACTCAAGGATTTTGTGCCTCAACTTCTCTTTTCCTCTGTAGGGACAATATTTCACCTCACAGGGACATTGAAGAAATAAATTACCTAATCACAGAGAGAAGGGAGAGCCCAAGTAATGAGCGTGGGGAACAAGCCTGAAAGGAAATGAGTAATCCTGCCTCCAGAGCTCAGCCTGGGCCCTGCACAGTAAATAAGACCTGGAGGCACATGAACAATGAGGTTGAATAAAATATTGAACAGCCACTCATTAAGAGCAACATAAAGCCAGCGAGCCTTCCCACTCCTTACATGTGATCATCTACCACGGTAATTAAGGGCCATATCCTGATGGGTGAACGCAAGGGGCAGAATTCGGGCTGCAGAGGCCAACTGGTTCCTGACATTTCCCAGCTTTCAAGTGATTTATTACGCAATCCCAAGGTTATCTATGGAGGCGTGCGTGTCTGAGGGGGAAGCGCTTGCTTATCCTGCTGTCACAACATCCAAGGTGCAATGGATTAAGACTTCGCCCATAGACACTGGGAGCTGCAGAGAGGGGATTTACTCACAACTTCAGCAGTGATTTAATTCAGAGCCACAGCATGTGGGTGTAATTACTCACTGAGAATGAGTTGACTCCCATCCTGAAAAAGCCATCTGTAAAGCAGCCCTGTAGTTCTCTGCAGAGAGCCATGGACCCACGCCTGCCACCACATGTGTGCAAGGCAAGGGTGCTCCACTGGGATGTGCAGGAGGTGCTGTGGCTGTGGCAGCAGTGCATACACACGTGCAGAAGGCATGAGAGCTCGAGTGACGCCTGTTACCTGTTCAGCCAGCAGTGAGGCCAAGCTTGAGTAAGCATCTGCAAACTCCGGGCCATATTTAATGGAGTCCCGCAGTAAGATTACAGCTTCCTCCTTCTTCCCTTGGGACCTGCAGGACAGAGAAGGAGGAAAAAACCAGAAAGCAATACTCCTGTAAGCACATGTTTAGGTTATCCCACTGAATAACTACTTCATAGAGATGTGTAAGTCCCCAGCTTGACCTTCTCAACAAAGACTAAATGATTCACTCATGCCTCCTCTCCTCAGTGTGCATACCCAGCACCTCCTCAGCCCATTGCTATTTCCATATGTTATTCTCAAGAGGTTGGAGGATATAGGCTTTAATGAATCAATTTATATAAGCATCTGAAGGGAGGGTGCCAAGAGGATGGAGGTACTATGAGCTGGAAACAGGACATTTGCTCTCAACAACTCTGCTCTCACATCAGTAGGCTGGAGACACCATAACACTTCACTTCCTTTAAAAAAACCCTGCAGAGTCTCTGCATGTTCCTAGACAATAAGTACTGTTATAGATCCATTTGTGACTTTGTTAAATTAGAACTTTGAAATTAAAATATCTCTATGTTAAATCTGCCTGGGATCTCTAAATAATTCCTTAGCAAGTCAACCATTAGGCTAGAAGAGTCTGCTCTTCAGATCCTAAGGATTCTGAACAGAGATAGTTGAGAGACACTGATGAGCCTGTTTTTTCCCCAGCACTTCTCTGCTTTTATTGCCATGGAAAATGGAAATGGTTTCCCTAACAAAAATCTTGAGATGTTTATTTATTTGAGCTGCAATTTCTCCAGTATCAGTCTGTATTTCTCTCCTTTGAAAAATGAGAATCTAAGGATGTTTAGCTGGACTGAAACAACATTTTCCTTGTGCAGGGTGTACAAAGAATATGAATAGCAGGGCTTACAAAAAGAAACAAAGGGCTCTGGGGAAACAGAAAATACGTGAACACCTTGCTGCTTTGGCCTTAGATTTCATCTGAGGGACATGGTCAAGTAACCAGATCTTGTTTATAAGGTGCAAATTTCAGCTGATAACATATGTGGCTTTGCAGATTTTTTCCCTTTCTAGTTGTGTAACTGGAAGAATATTTTCCTTGTGAATTAAGCTAAGTAAAACCAGTTGTGCAACTCTTTTTCTTCTTCCAGTGGTGTTCCATATAAATTACACGAATGAAGCAAAAACAAATAAAGAACCACTTTTCTCCTACACTAATTAAAGACTAGCTAGCTTGTCAATTTATGAAACTTTTGGATCCCTTGGCTGGAGTTTCATGACACATTTTTATAAATCAAAAACAGATGACTGCTTTATAAAGGTATTGATGTTTGGCAAAAAACCTTAGGAAATGCCAGCTACAGAAATAAAAGGATTAAGTGATCCACTCAGCAGCAGCAGAAGTTCCCATTAACCACAAGCATGCACTCTGAACATGGGGTAGCCCTTTTAATTACTCTGTTTTTTTCCAAATGGCCTCTTTTTTTTCTCCATTTGATCCAAGAACAATGTTTGTCTCCTTAAAGTGGGGGTAAAGAGGGAAAGATTATGGCATCTTTTTATGTGACAGACTGAATTACATTAAAAAAAGCAGATCCAGTAGTTTCACAGAGGGCTTAGGCCTGCAAAATGCCAAGTGCTCTGGCCAAGCACTTAAACATGTACTTAACTTTTATGTATGCAAGTTGAAAATTAATTACTAGTTGAAGTGCTTTCCTGGATCAAGGCCAGCACTTTGCAGGATCAAGACCATTGCTTATATAAATCTCCTGCAATTTGGGAGAGCACAAAGCATTGGAAGAACAGTCCAATTCACTAATTTATCATAAAGTGGGGATCTGGAGCAGGAGTACCTACCTTCACTATGACAGAAAGAAGAACAAATTCAACTGTGATCACTTAATCCTATTTTTATCTCAATTACCTTGCTTTATAATGCACTCTCTGGACTCCCTCTTCTACTCAAGCTCCCAACCCCCCCTCTACAATCAGCATGATCAAGCTGAGAGCAAGGAACAGCTCTTTCCACCAGGACCATTTCTTCCATATTTTTGCAAGTGTCCCACAGTTGGAGAAGCACCAGGTCAAACCACCCTGCCAAAGTCTGATGATGCACAGGGCAGTTAGCACTGGAGCAAATTTTGTTTGCAACAGAGAACAACAGGAGTTAGCTGCTCTAGAGGACTTTGCAATGTTCAAAATTTGTTTTATTTTGTGCAGTTAGTTAGACTGCATTAAAACCAGAAACACAGAACTCAACAAAGGTTCCACAACTACTCTGAACAAATTTCTAAAGGGCATGTAGTGACAGGACAAGGGGAATGGCTTTAAACTGAAAGAAATCAGGTTTAGGTTGGATATTAGAAAGAAATTCATTACTGTGAGGGTGATGAGGCACTGGATTATGTTTCCCAGATAAGCTGAGGATGCCCTATCCCTGGAAATGTTCAAGGCCATGTCGGATGGGATCCTGAGCAACCTGGTCTAGTGGAAGGTATTCCTGCCCATGGGGTCCTGTTGAAAAACAAGTTGACCGTGGGCCAACAACATACTCTATATGGCAAAGGAAGCCAACAGTGGGTCCAGTGAAGTGATCCTTCCACTTTACATGATACTTGTGGGATGACATCTGAAGCAACATCTGTCCAGAGCTGGGGTACCCAGTGTAAGAAAGCCATGGAGTTACTGGAGAAAGCCTGTCAGAATGCCACTAAAGAAGGTCAAAGCGTTGAGGACAGGCTGAGCAAGCCATGTCTGTGCAGCCCAGAGTAGAGAAGGGTCAGGGGTGACTTCAGTGCTGCTGGCAACATCCTGGTCAAATGATATAGAGAAGCCAGAGCCAAACTCTTCTCAGAGTTACACAGTGACAGGACAAGAGGCAAAAGATACGAGTAGGAACATTCTGATTAGATAGAAGGAAAAATATTTTTCACCCCAGGGATGGTCAAACACTAGAACAGGTTGCATGGAGGGATTGTGGCATCTCTGTCCTTGGAGGTGTCCAAGATTCAGCTGGACACAGCCCTGATCCAATTAGACTTGCTCTGAGCAGTTGGCTTGATCTCCAAATGATCTCCAAAGAGCTGTTCCAATCTAAGATATTTTTTAATCAATTGTAAATTTGATGCCAGAGTTTGTGGGGTTTTTAACAACAGGCTACAGTGTGCATGTGATACCCACAGAAAACTACAATACTTACGCTAACCAGAGACCATCCAGAAAGCCAGATGCAGTATCGCTGAACTTTATCACTTGGTTTGCTTCTCTGAATGAAAGGATGGAACATTCACTAGCTAAAATACCTTAAATCTCAATACATGTAATATCTATCCAATGTTTTTCAGCATCTTCGGACAGTTTCACAGATCTGTGTCAGCACGTTCACATACATCTAGAAGCCTGTATCAGAGAGGGCAGACAGTCCTCCTTCCTCAGAATAGATGGGTTTTCTAAACTTGGACTAAATCACAACAACAAACACTCAGGACAAGTTGTGTGTTACTCTACATTCAGAAGAGAATCAGTCTTTTGAGAAAACTCAAGATTCAGTGGAGATTGTTTCTAGGCATTTCAATTTCCCCTTGAAAATGAAGCCATAACACTCTCAATGCACGTAAGAGTTCTGAGGCTTTTCTTCATAAGAAATAGTGTACTGAATATTGCAGTGCTTTAGGTAATGGATTGATGCAGTACTGCCAATAAGTTCTTATCCATTCTTCCTGCAACAGAAAGCTGAGATAAATATTTACTTCAAATGTTCATGATATTTTATTTCTTGTCCCTTTACAGAATAATCAACAGGCTATAAGTTTGTGAGGTATTTTGAACGATATTTATCTATATCCCAACAAAACTGAATTTATATAGGGGAGATAAATATTCAAAACACAAGAATGCATCAGGCTGCTCTATGTCACTGATCACAGACCATGAAAGCAAAGAGATTTCTCACTTTCAGATGGACCATCTTTTGGGTCTATTTTAAGTAAGAAATCTGTTGGCATTGTTTAATTATCTACTCTCTAATATTTATGTAAGGCAAGAAAATGATGACATACAACTTTATTTTAGGATATGTAAACAAAACCAGAGGCTTATTCAGCCATTACCCTGCAAGGCTTCCTGAGAACATTCATCTTCTGGCACATAGCTGTCTTCATTATTTGCAAACAGAAAATGGAAACATCCTTTTTCATCCAGGACTTCCACAAACAAGAACTTAAAAATTCCACCCTGTTATCATCAAAACAGTTTTTTCCTTAAGTTTAAAGCAGAAGCAATGGATACTTAAATGGCTTATTTACATGGAATAACGAAAGGCAGATTCCCATGTGGGAATAACATACCCATCCTTCCAAAATCCTGGAGTTCTCCTTTCTCAGTACTCCAGAGGAGATGAAATCTAATACCTGCCATCAGATTTCCACACTATGAGCAGGGGTGGGTATAAGGAACTCAGCAGAATTCAACTGGGAATTCCCCGTGCCAGAAGCTTCATTACATGTCCCAGCACAAGCAGTGCTGTTATTGGACATGCCTTAAGTGTTTCAGATCTGGCTCTTCTTGAGCCAGAAACCTCTGCAAAGAGGGCAGAAAATGCTTTTATGGCTTGACTATTTATCTTCTCTCTGATACATGTTTAAAAATCAAAACATTCCTCATAATGTCTCATAACACAGCCAGAAAGTAATATCTGTCTGTAATATTCTGCAGATTTTCATTTTATTTCATTTATTATCTAGATTATACTAGCATTTAGTGTCTGCAGAATACTGCTTGCCATATATATATATATATATATATATATATGAAAGGATAATTTGGAGACCAAAGTAGGAAACATAAATAAAGACAAAGTTGTAGGAAGGAGGAACTTGAAATCTCTGCCTTGTACCTGTCTGGTCATCTCACAAGTCACCTTATGCTGCAGCATGGCTACTGCTTTCTGCCAAGCTGATGGATGATCTAGGAAAGGTGCTGGCAAAGGGATTTGAGCTAGCATTTTAGGGGAGTCAATGATATGGGATCTGCCCACGTAATATCTGCTTTACATTTGTACTACTCCCTCCACTGTGAACTCTACCTATTTTCTGCAGGTTTTTAAAGCTGAACAGGGAGATGAGGTCACCCAGTTTCCACTATAATTAATCCTATTGCTTTGTCCAGATGCACTGGACACTGGAAGCCTGAAGAAAGTTTAGAAAATGGGAGCAAATGGATGTGGGAATAGGGCAGGTGGAACCTGAGCACATTCTTCCGGCAAGTTTAGCACAAGCATCACACACATTTAACATACTGCAAAATATGGCACCACAGAAGGATGCAGAGCACATACAATCCAACAGGACACACAATATCTTAACTATCACATTGGGAAAAACACATGACATATTGCACAGAAAACAAACAGCAGTTCTCAGAGATTTTCCTCACATGTCTCCTTTGTGCTTTTCCAGTGCAACAAATCCAGTTTTTACCCATCTGCTGGGTCATAAGAGCCCACTGGCAGTCCAGATTTAAGCACAACTGACATGGGATGTCCTGGTGCTTCTTCTGTCTTACATTCTTTTATATTAATATTTTATATTAAAAAAACATAACAGAGAATAATAACTAAGGCAAACATGATGGATTAAAAGGACAACATGTATTTTTAAACACCATTGCCACCTAAGATTAATTTCAATCAACCAAATCTGATGAATAATACAAAGACCTTTCATTTCTCTTGTAATAAGACTATTATTTTCCTTCCTTCTATTTCCAGTAAAGCACTTTCCTATTTTCCATTTAAGATTGTTTACTTGTAATATTATTCTGATAATTTCTCCACTACCGAACACACCAGGTAGAACTTCAGCAATCCACTTAATATCCTTTATACAGACTCACAGTTAAAGCAACATTTTAGAACCAGAAAGATCAAGTAAGTTTTAATAACACAGTGCCACTTTAAAGCCGGTCCAACACTAAAGCCTCTCATGGTTTAACCAGCACAAAGCCCAGTCTGCCCTAAAAGATCTACTAGAGACCTATTATCAGCAAAATAAGGGCAGTTTATATCAGCAAAAATGTACTTTTACAGCTGAAGTTTCTGCAGTTCTGTCAGCAAATAATACAATATCCTTACAAAAACAAGGACCCTCTTTGCTGCTGCTAAATAGAGATATTTTACTTCTTTCTGTTGAACCCTTAGCAGATCTTATCACACTGGCTTCTTGTACTGATCTAAGTTCAGTCTTTAGATACGGTTAGTCAAATGAATTTGCATGATTATGGCTGTCTGCTGTTCTCCTTGCTAATGGCTGACACTCTAAATAACGGCGAGTGAAATAATGATCTGACTAACCTGTTTTCTTGCTCAGCAGAGTAACCGTGCAGGGATACAACCCAGCCTTCCCCTCAAATCCAGACACGCTGTGCAATAGAATGAACCTTCTGCTGCTCTGAGCATCTCAGTGTTAGGTGCTTATGCCTAAACAACCTTCCATGCAGCTAATGAGGAGAAGTGGGAACTTGCAAAGAGGGATTTGTTGGATCTGTGTTATTTATTATCTCTGCATCTGATGCCTGTCTTTGAACACTATGACTTCCTCCACTGGAAAAGCTTACACATCTCAACAAAGCTGGGAATCTCAAGTGACTATTTGGATTTAGGCAACTCATTTTTTGATGCCTGATTTGGAACAAGTGAATTCCCTACAATCGAAAGACACTTGTGAACAGCACCTGAAGGGATGTGGCAGATAGCATAAGGATATCCAGACTAAGCCTCACCTATGTGCTGGCACTCTAGGACATCAATAAGAAATACCACCATTCCTTCAGGAGTTGGCAGAAAAAACTACTTTGGTGATATGTGTAGAGGGAATGTGAATTTTCTTGCTGCCAGTTCTGCAGTCAACTTACTTGAGTAGGTTGCCAAGATTGAAGAGAGCTCGATTGTGCTGAGGGTTTAATTGAAGGGCCCGTCTGTAGTAGTCCTTCGCCTCCACCACATCTTTGGTCAACGTCCCCAGGTTGTTGAGAGCACTTGCGTGACGAGGGTACAGTCTAGGAAAAATGAAATATCAAGTTACAGACGCTCAGTAATTGCCAAATAAAGCCAGGTACACTAATGCTACCACCACTGCTGTTCGGCACTCGGTAACGGGAAGGATGTCTGCTAGAAAACCCTGTTTTCCCTTCATTTGCTGCAGGTCGGATGGAATCCTGAGGAACCTTTTCAACTCCCAAAGAGATTGCAAATCAGATCTTCTCCTACAGTTCCTATATATCTCCAGGGTAAAAGGGAACACTGAGCAGCTTTGAAAGCTTATTTTACCCTCTAAGTAAAAGGCAAAGTGACTACAGCAGCCTGAATGCTTTTATTCATAATGTTTTTGAAACAAGCAAGAACTGCTTTGTCAAAAAATGTTTCCAATGGAAATATGTTTTGACATATACAGAAACCAACACAATTGTGTTCAAATTGATTTGTTGGGGTTTCTTAAATCATTTTTTCACAATAAAAGTGACAATGAAGTGCAAAAGGAAACCTGAAATCAGTTCTTGAACAATGCTTTCAGGACCAAGCAAAGGGATAAAAGAATGTGGAAAAAAACTGCTTAACAGTATGAATTCTCTAAGCTTCTTGTAGCGTTTGGTTCAGTACTGTTCTCCTTTTATCTGACCTGTTTCAGTTGTAAGATTACATATTGGGCCCAATGCCTGTTAAAATGCTCCATGAATTAAGCAGCACATCATGGTCCATTCAGCAGCTTAAATTCTCACAGCTGTGCTCCTACATTAATATTGGTCTTTCATCAGAAAACTCCAGTGGTGAAAGGGATCCAGGGCAAGATCTAAGTATCTTGGACCCTTTGTGTGATAGATAGATGAAAACTAAGGCTCATTATAATAAAGAAATAAATTTCTGATGATAGCCTGCAAAGATCCCTGGGAAACTGGGAGAGAAGGTCTGAGCTCTGGTGGGAAATCCCACAGAACTCCTCCAGATGTTCATTTCATTTGTGATAGGGAAGAAGCAAGTTAAGGTGGTCAAGTCTGGAGTTCAAGAAGACCTGGTCACAAATCCTGCTGCCACTGCAGACTTTTTATTTCAGACAAGTCATCTGACATTTCTTGCCTTTGGTCCCTGTTCATGGGAAAGAGATGTGGATAACGACATTAAAACTAGCTGGCTATAACAGCACAAGGTACAGCATGAGGAGGGGCATTTAAAGGAAGATGGGATTAAGACTCTGTAATATAGCCTGACTCTAAAGTTTGCAACTGTTTTCAATCCCAGACTTTCCATGGTGAGGGATTTTTTTGCCTGGAGTTTTTCACTATGTCAATTCAGCCCTGGGATTTTCTGTGCTTAAGTACCATGAATAATTTAGCATTTTATACACTGCTGCAACATTTGTATCAGTCACATTTTCGCTCCACAGCACATAAGTGATTTTGGCAAGGTCTTATTTGGGGGTGAAGCTGGGAACATTCGAGGGAACTCTGGGAGAAATAGACACGCACCAGTAACAAACCCAGGATGCTTCCTACAATTAAGTAAGACAAGAGCACAAAGTCCTTTTTCCACACAGCATCAGGCTTAGCAGACAAGGACTGCAAAGCCACATATTTGAGGAGAGATCCTTCAGGGATGCAGCCACATGTGTTTTTTTATAACTTGGCCTGTTACAGTAACAAAAGACAAACACACTGATCACTACTCATAGTAACTAATGACTGCAGACTGCCAACATCCTTCCCATACAGATGAGCATCCCATCTCTCAGAAGTAACCACTTCTCCTGGTGCCAGCCCTTGAGTGCATTGCCCATTGTCCCCATTCACCCATGCTACCTGCACATTTGCTGCTGGAATGACTACTGAAGAAATCCCTAACTGACCTTGCCACAGAGTAGCAAAGAGTAGGAAATTTGCGGCGAGACTGCAGTTGACATAGAAATAGCACCACTTTCCAGCACTGGAGTTACCCAGTGGGCCTGATGCATTTTGGGATGTGAGGCAGCAGCAAAAGACAAGACAGTGATGAGGGTGTAGTGTTGAGTCTTACCCTTGGCCCCTAAAATCCACTGGTTATCAAGGCTAAGTCTCCCCAGCTGAAGCAGGCTGGGAAAAATGCTTTCCATAGCAACAGCAGGGGAGGAAAGGAAAGGACCAAGCTTGCCTGCTCTTCCGCACTTAGGATGCAGCTCTGTGTGATACCTTGACCAGAATCTTGAGCAAAGAACATCTTACAGCAAAGGACCAAGGGCTCAGTTTTGTTTCCCGTTTTTTCCATGGATTTTTTAACATCATTTTGGACCAAGGAAAAGGTCTGGGAGTTACATTTTTGAGGCTTTTTTAACAGTTGGCTATGATAAAAGCTGTGCACTACTTCTGTCAGTACTCACACATAAAACAGCTCTAATACCTGACATGAAGTTACTTGACTTATGAGTGGGCAAAAGCATTTCAGACAATCCTTGGGAAAGTCAGAAACAGATTTAACATTTTATAGCCCTAAACCTGATGGTTGTGCTCTGAAACTTTCAGAAATTAATTCTGTTCTTGGCCTTTTGTGCTCCCATGGCATTTTAGGCTCAGAAGATTTGCTTGCACCAATTTGGAGTGGAATGAAAACTCAAGATTAAAAAAGAGAACTGATTTCACCTTTAAATTGCACAGTCCTGACCAGCAGCTCCATAAATACACTTCTGAGTTCAGTGCTAAAACCTCTCACCAGCAAATCACAGGATGCAAACACGTTTCCCATGTATCCTGGGCTTTATTTCTTATGTTTCACATTTATTCATTACAACTCATTCCAAGAAATACAAGTGAAAACCCAGAACCTCAGCTAGAACAAACTGTCAGCTTAAATCTGCTTATTATCTAGCCTGCAGAACTTAAGACATTTGAATTTTACATATCTGAACAAACATTAAGAGAAAAATCTGAACACACTGAGATAAGGCAGTGGTGTTGGGTTTTGCCATTAGGGTTCAGTTCTTTTTTTTCTGTCCAAATATTTTATTTGGAATATTACTTCATTATAGTGGTAGAGCAAGCTCCCACTCAACTGAGTTCAGCAGAAAGCATAACCAGGTCCTAAGAGAGCATCATCTCAGGTAAAGTAACCAGAACCAGAGTCTGAGCCCATGACCATCCATGCTGTTACAGAATCACTGAATCATAGAATGGTCTGGGATATAAGGGACCTTAAAGACCATCTATTCCAAACCCCATCCACCATGGGTAGGGACACCTTCTGTGAGACCAGGTTGTTCAAAGCCCCATGCAACCTGACCTTGAACGCTTCCAGGAATGGGGCACCCACAGCTTCTATGAGCAACCTGTTTCAGTGCCTCACCTCCCTCCCAGTAAAGAATTTCTTCCTAATATCTAATCTAAACCTGCCCTCTTTCAGTTTATACTGTTGAAATGATCCCTAGCAGTTTCACACGACCCTCAAGTAGTTCCCAGGAGCTGTGCAGGCCTAAGCCCACACCAGGGTTAGGACCCAAAAGCCATCTTGGACGTGCCCACTGTCTCTCAGAGGATACAAACACTTACTAAATATCCCCAGGTCAGTTTAAGCCAGTTGGCCTCAGGGCTAGAGAATGGGGACCAGACTATTTTTTTAATTTCTTAATAAGGATGTTGAATAAAGGACTAATGGCCCCATTCAAACTACCCTCTGTTCAGGCATACCCACTGCTGTGAAAAACAGCTCCCTGGGAATAAAAACAGAGCAGAACAAAGTCTTGTGGCTGGATTTAAAGAAAAGCATAAAACTTGATCATGAGTTACTAATTAAAGCAACATTTACTCAAGAACTATCAAAATGTTTCTGCAAAACTTGCAGATATACCATTTGCAAACCTGTTTGTCTTTTGCTGTATGTGGTCTGTTGCTTTAATGGATGGAGGCACACGTACTTTTCTCATTTTTAAGTTATCAGGAGGTTTGTGCCGATTTTCAAGACTTCTGGAATTGCTCTCAATGATTCCTGATATCTACTTTGATTATTTTCACCGTAAACTCTCTAGTGCAAATATTGTCTCTTCCCTACATGTATTTATTTCTTAGAAGGGGTTAGAAACCCATTACCAGGACAAGGAGGTCTCCACTTAACCTGGAGTTGCTTCATACCGTAATAATTATACAGTCAGAATCCAGACTTTGTTTTACAAACTGTCAGGACAATCTGAGATGCAAGGAATCAGCTGTTAGAACATATATAGCTTGTCTTGCACTTCTCTTGAGAAACAAAGCCATCTATCTGGACACACACGGAGTTGTATTTTCCCTGCCACCACCACTGATAATGGTAACAGTCTGCAGGCAATATCCTTCTTGCTATGCATCTGATTAGGTAGAAATTCCTCTAGGCTTCACCTAATCAAATGCAAGTACTGCATTATTTATGAAAGCAAGCTGAATTTCATTAAACTTACTCTACAAGTAGCAGTTCATGTAAAAAAAATCAGTTTATCCTTTTTTAAAAAAATCAGAATAATTTCCTTTAAAAATCTACATTCAAGGATAATTATAATAGAAGTCTTGAAATGGCAAAATTACTTTAAATTAAAGGAAAGCAACCCATAAAAGTATATTTTAAATCAGACTGAGATTTCATTTCTAAAGAGAAGACAAGTGGGATGTTTCCTTGTTGCAGAATGAATAATTCAAATGACTCTTCCAGTGCTGTATCTGCAATTGTCAGAATAAATTTCAGCAGCTTTCCCTTTAACTATTACAGGTATACACTGCACAAGAACTCCTGTAAGTAATTATCTCCTCTTCTTTTATGCTACCAAAATTCCTTCTAATACACCGAACAAAAGTCTTAGACTTGCACAGTCAAAAGATTTCCAGTTGCACAAGAAGATACCAGGTATAAAACATATACAGTCACCAAAATGCTGATGACCATTTATTCTGCTTCTTAATTTAATGCCGCTATTACCTGAAACGTTAAAAAAAAAATGAGGGACTTTGTTTGGCACCATATCTGAACTACGAGCCATTTCCAGAAAGAAGAGAAAGGGAGGGAATTTGTTGTCATGACTGCAACCTATAATCCACCAAGAATTTTAATTCTTTTAATTCAGATCGAGAGAGACCACTTAAAAAACTGGCAAGCTCTGCTTGCAGTCCTGCCTTTAAACAGCCCTTGGTCTCATGCCAGAGGTGTTCAGGGGGAGAAAGGCATTAGCCTGACAACTCCCCACTTGCTCTTAAGAGCGCTCCATGGTTGCTGCCCAGCCATCGCTGTGTGGGCAGTGAGCAGCAGGGGATGGGGCCAGACTAACATGCAATTAGCCTGGGAAATGACCGCGGACAGCATGGAAAAGGCTGTAATAATGTCTTTTGGGGATCTGGGCAGCCCCCTGCAGCCACTGCATGATAAGAGAGGTTATTGAAAGCAGCCCAGCTTCCCAGATGTCATGCATGAGGGTGACTCTCCCTGATACCTCAGCCCAGTGCCGAGCCCCTCACCACCCTCCAAGTGCTGATGATAAACTTGTCAAAAGCACATTCCCAGTCACTTAAAATAGAGTTCTTAAAGCCATTATAAAAACTGTAAGCAACAACAGCCATCATTAACCTCATGGCCGTGCCATGGCAGCAGCAGCAGAAATAAAAAACCTCCCTGCATTATCTTGCATAATATTCAAAGGGACTCCAAGCACATTAATTTCTCCTAGAAATTAAAATCAGCAACTGATTCAGCTGGGGACATCCAGTGTGCCTGTGTTTTTTAATGTATCTTTTGATTAAATAATGCATTTAAACTTAGCACTCGCAGGGACTGCTTCACCTTTGAAGCAGCTGTAATAGATTACCCCTCTGCACTGCCCTGACAAAACAGGTTGTGTTGCCTCCCTGTGCCAAGAGAAGAGGACAGGCTGAAGAGCCCTGGGACAGACCTCCTCTCACCAGTCCAGGTATCCAGGACACCTCCCTGATACCCACTGTTTGCCTCTCCCTGTGCCTGTGCATCCCTACTGCAACGTTCAGCATCCACAAGGCTCACTTCAGCCAGATTAAGCACATGGAGTCAGGCCTTAATTACCCAAACCCAATTACTTGCTGGCAGCATGGCAACTTGTTTTGAAGGCACGTTTTGCCCCATTCCAACACATACTGTAATTATTGGCATCGTTTTGCCAACAAAAGTAAGAATGTTACATGAATAATATTTCTATCTGTGCCAAGTTTTAATACTGCCCATTTTGTATTTACTCCGGTATATACTATTTCAAGCCAATTTTCCAATTTTAGTATTACATCACACTCATTTTCATGTATTTGTGTAAGTTCTCAATAAAGCTCTATGTCAGGTTGAATTAAAACCTGATTTGATGGAATTCCGAGACCAGTCATCCTTCAGGGATGCAATCCTGCACCAGCAACAACTCAGGTCATGGCCTCGTGATACTGTGGTACCTTGCTCCAAGAGCTGCTCTACGTGATGTAGACATGTGTAGGTCATGGAGGCAGATCCTATGTTTTTCTCAAAAAGATCTTCAATTTGCAACATTTGAATTCCTTTTATAGAGGGAGAGGTGATCTGCAATATCAAGCAGCATCTGGTTTTCTCTTGACGAGTTTTAGTAGTTGCATCAATATTTCCTAAAAGGTAACACCCTTCAGCTTGGCAGATGGTTTGTGGCAGGCTGGGATTTTTTGTATTTAAAAAAAAAGCGCCTGGAAATCCTGTTGAAAGTCAGGCAAGTGAGAGATCTAATGCTTTTAGGTTCCTTTGAAAGCCTCAGGCATAATCTTCTTCAGTGGAAGCGTGACAAAGCAGTCAGACTCCTGGCTGCACACAGCACAGCCCGGAGTAGGGCATTGCATCACACCCATTTCCATGCACTCCGCTGGGAGGAGATCCAGCTCAGGGCCTGACACAAGGCTAGGAATAAGAAAGGGAGTGATCCCATCCCAGTCTGGTGCTGAGGGCTGTCAGAGCATCCCTGAGGAGCTCTGTGCCCTATTAGGGTCCTCATAGCTGTTACATGGGCCAGCTCAGGTAGTCAGCATGGGGGCATGCCTGATCAAACAGTGTCTACAGGTCTTTCAGAGACACCCACACCAGGGTATCTTTCTCCTGCTGCTGCTGAAGGGGCGGGGGGCAGGGGGGTGGTCCCAGCCCATCTCAAATGTCTTCTACCTTCCTGCAGACAGAAGTCACCCACAGTATGGCACTGAGTACCTGCAATGTGGATTCTGAGAAACAGTGCTCATCTCTGCCATGTTTCCCCTGTGGCCTAGGACAATTCTTGTCTCTCAGGAGCTCCCTATCCTGTCACCCAAGTGACAACAATAAAACCTCCCTGCCCTGTACAATTGCCTCTCCTCACAGCACAAGCCCTCTGTGGCAATGACAACCTCTGGCTGGAGTCAGTGGCTGGCACAGCAGGATCTTGATCTAACCCGGGATCTCCAGAGGGCAATTTGGTATAAATAACAAGTGCTGAATCGCAGCCAAGATATCAGTGGAAGGAAGAAAAGTCCTGGCTGTATGGCTTCTCCCCCTGCCCAGCAGCCCACAGGTGCCCCACCACCAGCAAATCCTTCCACCACAGTGAGCCTCCAAGGCTGAAGGGCAGAGCACAGGGAATGGCAGCCATGCTGTACCCTGATATCAAGGGAAACCTCCCCACGACAGAAAGTCAAATGAAAAACAGAGAAGCTGAACAGATTTAATCCGTAAATTGACAAAAGCCTCATGAATTCTTTGAGCTCGATGTCCATTAAGAGAAAAAGACAACAACCCACCAGAATGTTCAGAAGCGTGCAATTTAAATAACCAACATGTAGCACTTTAAACAATATTACAATTTATGAATTTCCATTAAATTTTCAAACTTGGGGAGGGATAGAAGCCTAAGAGATAGTTAAGGAGAAAAACAGGATTTTAAGTCAAACAATGTCACACTTGAATATAAATAAATAAAACCCTTCATGCTAAAAATCACATGTTCCCTGCAGTGTCGAGGCAACATGAGGTTATCAAACTGGGATGTCTGCTACTCTATCGCATAAAGAATTTATGCAGGATCCACATAAGTCCTGAAAATCCCAGAAACCACTCAAGTCCAACAAAGGACGAATAATTCACAACATTCCTGACTTACTGACAGTGTGAACAGTGCAGGCGCCTCCACAGAGCTCACAGGATCTTGAGGGACCCCACAGCAAACAGGAGACCATCTTGTGAGTTCTTCAATCAAACATTACACGAGGGGATAAAATAACAACACGCTCTCACCTAAGCAGGTGGAGGAGAAATCACGCCTGCCATCTCCCGAGGCTCACAGGCGCCAGAGGAAGCTGTACAGCCCCATTCTGCCACCCGCGATCACGGCTGTCTCCAAGATGTCTGAGGGTTGCCTCAGACTTCGGTGTAAATCAGAGCAGCCTCATTCCAGCACTGCCCAAATTCCTCAAAGGGGCCTTTTGAAAGCCTAGGGATAAGCAGAGTGCCTCAACCACTCCTGTGAAGTCTTCACAGAAGGTCTCAAGGTTATCCTTGACAGTCATGCGTTGGGAACCAACTTTTTGGCTAAGCCTTGGTAAGGACCAGAGAAATCATCTCTCAGGATTTAGCACAACAATAGTCAGTGGTATCTGGTCATTTTTCAAGCAAAGTTTTCATAAAGACAAGGAAAGCAGGCTAAGAAAAAAGGAATGGCTGTGGGAATGAGTAACTAATCCTTGGATTTGAAGTTATCATTAGCCAAAAGTGGAAGGTAAGACTTGAATATGTGCAAAGTACAGCCGTGTTTCTCTCTGCATAGCTCACATAAAAATCCAAATAGATGCCTTGTCCTAATAAGAAAACAGCTTTTCATGAGGGGAGCATTCTCCGTTCCCCAGATTTTATGTATCAGTTCCCAATATGTAAGTAGGCAGAGCCACAATGCAGTGTGCAATCAAGGCTATAGAGCCATCACTCTTATAGCTGATGGGGGCTTTTTTTAAGAAGATACGTTTGAAAAGCCAGCAAGTCCCTGAAGGGCAATGCAGAAGGACCTGCACCCACAACAGACCTCACAGTGTAGGAATGGGCCCTACCTGTGTCCAGGGCTGAGTTATAAGCATCTGTCCACCTCAGCAGGCACATCCCGCTTCCATCACTGTCAATGCAGCTACACTGTACACACACTGCCTCTGCGTCGGGGCTCATGGTTGTACTTATACCAGTTCAGGTTTTGAGTAAATAAAAGCCTGTGCCTTGATTGATTGCTATTTGATCACTAAAAAGCAGAAAAACTGAGCAGAGGTGGAGCACACCCCAAACCAGTCGGGGATCAGCACTTTTATAGAAAACAGGTTCAATAATAAATTACACCGGCTGAAGTAATTTGGCCATCACCCCATGCAATGTGTTGTAAAGGCCATTAAGCCTCTGATTCAAATTATAAGGCAGCCTTTTCAGCCATCAATTACCATTAAATTATTCAACAATTCTGTCCAGCTTCAGGACAGCCACCGTACACCTACACAAGAGCACCAATTACCCCTTAAGCCTACTGTCAAAGCGTGATTCAGAAGAACACCACACAAAGATGCTTCCGACCGCTTGGACGTGATCTGCCTCGAGCCTGTAACATCCACTAACACAGGGTATTACGTGAGGTCTCCATGAAGATGTTTCATCAAATGCCAAACCAAAGGGCTTGCTCCAAGGGCCCGACCTAAGTAACATTAAGTGTCAGAAGGGCACTCTCAGTTTCAGGAGCAAACGCAGCCCTGGCAGTCACAGCAAAGCAGCGCTGCACATTTTTTTACTCACTGTAAAAACAGGCTAACAAATGGTGCTGGTATTTTAATTCTTCCCAGAAATAAATCACAGATGGTATCCAAGGCCACCTGCAGTCCATGCTGAGATGCATTTTCAAGACACACAGACATATAAAGGGGCTGTAAGAACACCATTTTTTTTACTGCATGGAGAGTGCAATTTAACTGAATTTAAACAACTTCAGATACTGTTGATTTAGGATATATAAAAACCCAGCAGGAAGGTATGTGGGAAAGCTTAGGAAGAAACCTGAGTCTCCCTTACAGCATTAGGGCTTTATTTCTAAAGTGGAATGAGGAGAAAGAGCAGCCTCGTTTGTTCCTTTTCTACCCATCGCAGTGATGCTATGAACCAATTTTATTGCCTCAGTGTGGGATACAGATAAGCTACTCACACTGTTTTCTCCTCCCTTCTCCTTCGTCTAGCCTGTGTTTGAGTACCAAAGATACTTAACCATGATTTCATGATGCTTACTGATGCCGCAAACCAGCATTCCCGGTTTACATTGCTTTGAGCAATGCTCTAAGATACATTATTTGCAAGCTCTGCAAGAGCCAGACCACACATGTTGTGGCACCAAGTGTTTTCCTAGTGGTTCCTTCGCCTCTTGGCCCACTCTCTCCCCTCTCTCAAGGCTGAGCAGCAGGACAGCTCCCTGAGCTGCAAAGAAAGCCAGCCAAAGGGTTCCTACTTGCTATCCAAAGTCTTCCTTCTCTGGCAGACAGCACAAGGGAGAACTAGGGTTTCTGCATAGCATGCTGGTCCCCTTCCTGCTCCGTTTGGCCAGCAGTGTTTGGCAGGGAAAGCCTAAAAGGAGTTTGTGGCTATGAACTTGTTGGTGGATGCGTACACACACACAGGCACACTGCAGGAACGTGTGCACTCTCAGGTACACACCCCAGTGCATTTATGTACATAAACTGACAGTATTACACGTATGGTGGACACCTCCTGCAGGACTCTGTACTGTCAGGTATTACGCTGATGGTAAGGTTCATTCACACACTTGCCTGTGCCTCCCTTGGGAAAGAGCAACACCCCAGAGAGCAGCCCTGGGTTACCCCAATGCACCTAAAGCTTGCAGGGCCAGCTTGAGTGTCTCTCTCTCTCTCTCTCCCGCCTCCAGCTTTACTGTCTGTGTATCTTTCTTTCTGATACTTCTCCTTTTTTAGTCCCCCAATTCCACTTCATTTCTGTGACTTTCATCAAGATAAAAAATCAGTTATGAAGAAATAATTCAGTTATGATTCAACCATTTCGTCTCTGCCTTCACACAAAGATAACTCTTTTTCCCCCCCTATTAACCTCAACACAATACTCTAAGGTCATGTTTTAATTAAGGGCAGATCTGAATGTCCAGAAGAGCAAACATGAATTTTTAGGTGTTGACCTTTTTTCAGACACAGCAATGTAGCTTGGATAGCACAGAACTATTATTAGCATGTTTATTCATCCAACTCCTGCAAGAAACTCAGCAACCTCCATCAGCCCCACCTGCTGTTGCTCACATTGATCTGTCATCCATGGGAAGCACAGCCCTGGCAACAAATATGGAGAAGAATGGTAAGACAGAACTGCTTTGGGAATTAAAATGTTGAATGAGTGCAATCGTAGGAGGGAAGGTGAACTATTTTCCCCCTCTCCATTGTTAAAAGGAGATTGATTTGATTGATAATGAATGTTTATCACATGGATTTTAAGGCTCTGCTGTTTTCCTCCCTCTGCATGTCAGCCCATGTGCGTTCCTGAGGAGAGATAAAACAGTCTCAACAGTAACATCAAAGCTGGGGAGAAGCAGGACAAAAGCTTGGTTACTATCAACAACAGCAAAAAAGTCTTCATTAGCACATCAGAGTTGTTCTTCCTATTTGCGTGAGGTTGCACGACGTCATATTCCCACTCATAAATGGGAGAGTGGCAAGACAAGTTTTATTTCAGGTAAGATCATCACTGTTTGATCTCCAGGAGCAGGGGTTCCCCGAAATTTCTAACAGCAGCCGCAAACCTGCAGCAGAAGCAGCAGCAAGAATGTTAAGGGCAGCTTTCAGAACAGCCATGGTCAACACACATCTCAGACAGAGTATTTCTGGTCTTTACTTACTGCAGGAAAAAAAACAACAACTACCTCCTGGAGTCACAACCTTATGTCAGGCAAACCATGAAGCAGTCTAATCCAGCACCGTGTTTTTTCTTGTTTTACTGTAGGTAAGCTGAAAGGTTTATAACCCACTCTCCAACTGCAGAATGCCAGCTGTTCATCAGGTCTGTTTTACAGGTAACTCATCTCGCATCTCTGAAGGGCTCCCTTTTAGGAACTACACGTATAGGAGGAGCTTTTCCTACGTACACAGAATTTTTTTCTTTTCATTCTTCTTGTCTCCAAATCAAGTGTCATTCTCCATTTTTGCATTTCATTTCAGTTTTCATTTCCCCCACTCTTGGACAGCATAGCTAGACAGCACTAATTACCTAAGTCTGGCTAGGTCAGGGTGTTATGTCACTGGCCCCTGGGTTGGGGTGAGGAATGAGTTTTTTGATGGGCCACCTGCAATGGCATCAATGGGTGGTTGTTGGGATTGCTTGCCAAGTTTGCCTTGGAAACCTGCCCTGCAGTTTCACTGTTAGAGAAAACACATGCTTCTTCTCCACCACTTATCTGCCCTGAAGCTAACACAGTTACACCAACATGTGCCAGCAGAGGATCCCACCTGCCTCTGAAAGCAGTAACGGGAGCAAGCAGTTAAAGCACTGGGGATCAACTTTCCCAGGATTTACTATCAATTGCTGTTATTTCATTAGGTAGCTTGTGCCCACTTCAACATCTTTTCCCACAGATATAGCTACAACTTCATAGGAGCAATGGGTTGCTTTGCTTAACAGCCACATGGCCACCAGCACTTCTGGCAGAGCAGGAGGGCATGGAAGTGCACCCTTATGTTGGTGGAATGGTAACTGCATTTGGTTCAAGCAGCAGGGTGCCCACTGACAAGATCACTTTTATTTAGCAAACAATAAACTCATTCACCAGAGATCAAGCAGACCTGTACTGTCATTTGGCCCAAATTCAGAAGCAAGCTGGAATAGTGGATGAGCCATCACCCACGTGCCTCAGATGGAGCCGGTATGAGGCGATACCGCTCTCCCTTTCCTACCTCTCAGGAGCTCCCAGGCGGCAACAGCCCATGTCCTTATTGACTCCATTGTCTTATTAATTCCCTTTTGATCTGCTCACTGAGCACTAGGCATAATATTTTTATCTTCTGTACTTCTGATGGTGCTGCCACTGGATTGTGAAGCCTCTTGAATAGCTTCATTTTCTGTAACCTGGGGAGTATGTAACCACCTGGACTCACCTGGAGAGCAGACACTCAGTGAGGGGTACCTGAGGGAAATCATGGAAGCTCGTTGTGCAAACATCTCAGCTGCTGGTCTGCCTACTCCCTGATGAGGGAATTTACAGCATGGTAATTCAGCTTCCCAGGTCAAGCCAAAAAACCCTGAATCATCAAACTCTGGTCATGGTATTAGAGCTACTACTTCCTTCTCTCCAGTTGTAGAAATTGGTCTACAATCAGAGCAGCAATTGCAGAGCTGGTGTCTGTGAGGATGGATAAACAGCTTGGACATGACATCTGTTTTCTGTGATACCTGTCTAAGGTCTTCCACTATATCCATCATCATGCTGCCTGTCCCACACCCAGCACCTTCTCCAGTGCCTCAAAACAGCCATAATATGCAGGTACCCAGTGGAGGCTGCAAGGCCCACACACAGCTCTGGGCATTTCAGACATGTCTGTCTGAGGGGAAAACATGGAGCGTAATTCTCAAGAGAAGAATTCGCTACACTTTTTACTTTCACTCTTCTATTGCTCATTACACAGGCCCCAGATAATTTCCCTGTGACAGAGGTGGGACGAAGGAGTCAGAATAAGGAAAGTGTAAGTGCAGAGATACAAGGTGATGGGAACAAGTAGTGCCAGCTTCCCAGTGATGGAGCCAGCAGGAGACTCTCAACTCCTGGTCTGCACTGTGGGGTCAGAAAGCAAATGTGCCGGGTGGAGGCAGAGCTTTGCTTTTCAAAAGTGCCAACTAACCCTGAAATTACTGAAGCAAGTGAAGCACTAGCACTGGTGCCACTGAGATACTGAGCACCTAGAGAAGAGCATGGTTAGTTCTGTGTGGCTCCAAGCCCTGCCCAGACTTCAGATGCTCTACAAACAATACCATCAACACAAACTGTGCTATGTAATACAGTTGAGAAAATGTTTGCAATCAGTTCCCAAACCAGACTCTTTCATAATTGAAATACTGCAGAGCAGAAAACAGCATTATAATTATAATAAATGGGAGCTGCTGAGTTAGAGAAGAGCAAAATCTTTTGTCAGCAAATCCCATTTACACAAGCAGAGGCAATGTTGGCAGGAGCGGTCAGATTGCTCTGTGTACTAGCACATTCATTGCAGGGCTTGGATAATTTTTGTTAGTCCCTCTTTCTTTTTAACTTGTAATGGGCTTTTCTGGTGTCTTGTAGAAAGGTGAGAAACTAGCTAGAGGAAGGACTGGAGGACTGCAAAACCTCACATAACATTGAAAACACCAGCAGCAGGTTAAGGGATGTTAAGGGATCGTTCTATGGAAAACAGACTTTTAGTAATGGGATATTCAGTGTGGCATTGAAAGGTGTAAACAAATTCAATGACTGGAAGCTGGCGTTACACAAATCAGCCTAAAAATAAAGAAGGACATTTTCAACAGCCAAGGTAATTAACCTTCAGCACAGTTTATTGATGGTTGTGCTGGATTTTCCATTCCTGGAAACATTAAAAAATAGGAGGTTTTTCTAAATTACTTCCTAAATACCCATCATGGTAAAACAGAACAGGATGCTGCTCAAAAGAGCTAAAAATCACCTTCACCCAGGTTCAGGCCCTCATCAGTGACAATGAACTCCAGTCCTCCCAGCTTAAGCTGGGTGGGTTAGGAACCCTCAGAAAGCCTTTATCATGTGACCAAAAGACAAAGCATACATGTAATTTCTGGAGTTTTCTGTCACATCACATGTCAGGAAAGAACCTTTCTTGCACCTCCTGACATGCCCTACTGGAGCTGAGCTTTGCCCGTGCTGTCCATTAGAGTCACTCCTCACCTTGTCTGTCCTTCCCAAATATATTTTTATTCCTGAAAACATTATCTGCGCACTATTTCACTTGCCACCACCCTGTTCCCCACACCGTTTTCCCTGCACTCATTCCCCAGAGGGGCTGTCCCTTCTCCCAAGCCCCAGGGAGAAAAGTGGAGACATTTGGGGAACTGGGGTGACTTGTTTGGTGCAGTGAGTGCTGCCCAGGCAGCAGAGAGCAGCTGAGGCCCCAGCTGAGGTGCACCAACAGCACTGGCAGGAATGGCAAGTGGAGGGAAGCTGCTTGCAGGGAATGATCCCATCTGTGAGTGAAGGGTCCTTCAGAGATACCACAGGATATGTCCCATATTACAAGCCCAGCCCTGGTCCTTGATTTACCTTTTATCTATAGGCAAGGCAATTCATCCTCCTGCTTCAGCTTCCCCCTGTACAGAACCACAGCAATGACATTTGCCCTGTGATTGCACAGGAGCATTTTCAGGATCAATTAGTTTAGTGTTCATGCAAAGCTCTGTGGACGAAAGCCTCAATACAAGTAGTGAGCACTATTACTGTTACTGCACTTCAGATGGCTACCGCACTGACATTTTCCAGGCATGCACCATTAACAATTTACTAAGATAAATGGCCCAGGAACCTGAAAATGCATTTAGGACAACTACCTCCTGCTTACTAGCATACCTTCAGCTGCGTAAATGACACCTCATTGCTCAGTGTGTAGCTATGGTAACATTTCTATCTCTATATTGAAGTGCACGCACGCACACACACACACACACACGTACACACGCACACATGGAGCTGGAGGGAAGCCAGGTTATCTCATTTAATTACACACAAACACCGAGCCAGAGAACTTTCCCAGGCTCTGAAAACCAAGCTGCTCCCCAGAGCCGGGGCTGAGGAGCAGTCAACTTGCCCCGTGCCTGTCAGGAATGGGACGAGCTAACAGCAGGCTGCACTGCACAGCCAGAGCCTCAGCAGACCCTCAGGGGACTTACTTGAGAGCAGTTTTGTAGTGGTAGATCGCTTCAATGTTACGGCCCTGGTCCTTCAGAAAATTGGCATAGTTGTAGTGCACCTTGGCGTTGTGGGGCAGGGTCTTCACTCCTGAGCTGCGGAGAGGAACAGAAGCAGCACAGTGTTAGCAGCCAGGTTATCCCACCTCCTTCTCATGGTCCCCCTTTCTCTGAAAAGCTTGCTCGTAATTTGAGCACCTTTTCACCTCCTGTGCACTTTTGTCAACACAACTCATGTTATAACCCCAAGCTTGTCCCACGCGCAGGTACACCAAGTGCCCCGGGCAGACATAAATACGTGGCAGCAATTCAACTTCTCCTGGCTGCTGTCACCACAGGCACTTCTAGCACCAACACTGCAACACTCCCTGTGGCCAGATGCTGTTGTATTTTAAAATATGAATTATTAAACTGAAAGACCCAAAAAAAAAAAAAAAAAAAAAAAAGAAAGCTAATATTTAGAGGGAAAGCATGTAGTACTTTCTAATAACAGGGTCCCTGCTAAAACTTGAGTGTCATGAAGCACCTTATGAAAATCTTGATCTAAACATGCCAGCTGCAGATACTGAAAAGAAAGTATCTTTTCCATATGCATCAGCCACTAGAGGGGATGCATGGCATACTCCAATACCAGCACGTATGCATCACTTAGCACTGAGCAGAGTATGGCCGGGAGGTGAGGGCTAAGGGGACTTTCACCCCTACATGGCAAGTCCTAACACTCTGGCACTGTAGTACATGACCGAGGACATCTGGCTGCACAGCCACCCCACCCCTCCCCTTCACCTCCCCTGCCACATGTAGACTGAACTCAACATTTGGAATTAATAATGAGAGCACAAAGACAAATCAAGAAGAGCCAGCATATGCTTATTTACTTAATTGAGAGCACAGAAAGCAAAGTACACCTTGCACAGCTAGAGCAAATGCTGTTTCAAGGTTAAAGAGAGAAAGAAATCACAGGAGCACGTACACCATGGAAACATTTCCCCTGCAAGAATCCAGAGAAGTCAGTCCTCTGTTTAATGGGGGAATCCTTTCCAGCACATAAACAGGGGCTCTCTGAGGTAACAGGAAATAAGGACGGATAAATCTGTTCATGTAAAAGCAGACAAAGAGGTGTTTCTTGCTCACAAGCAGATTCCTGCCAGCTGCTCGCTTCTCAACACTCAGCATCTCTAACCCTGCTACCCCAGGTAGGGAAAGCAAGGGTTAGGAAATTCCCAAGTCTTGTTGCTTTGCCTTGTCTGTCTCTCGTGTTTAACTCTGGTGAGCACGGAAGTTAATCATAGTGAGACAGGGTCACACACAGCCCCTACAGTAAGTGCCTACCCTCTCCCAGGGGAAGAATGTGCCCAGACCTGCAGAAACCCTTTGTCAGAGATCTCATTGTAAAACGGTGCTGAGGAATTGCAGTGGCAAATCCTTTTGGTTATCAGCAGCCAGTGGTATCAAGCATTGCTAAGGCCTACTTGTGAGAGCTTACAAAGCTTTGCCCACAGCTGCCTTACGGAGTTCCACCCATCACAGCCACGGTTTGCCTGCTGAAATTAAAAATAAACCTTGCATTTGGCTTCCTAATTGTCAGGTATTTCCAAATTACTTACTGGGAGCACTACAGGAGTAAGACATTTTGTGACTAATCGCTGAATTAAATCAGTTAATTGATGCTATTCTTAAGAGAATGATTTTCTATATTAGTTTTCACAAAGATATACTGCACCAGCAGCAAGTAATGTGTGACTGCTATGGCTGTGTTAATTTCCACTGGCCTTGGGAGCTATTAACTACACACTTACAACCTCTGGGCATTACTGGAATATTAATTCTTATACAAAGAGGGTTTCATTACATCAGCGCCCACATTACAGGCAGAGACACGGCACTCAAAACTGCTGCTCTCTCAGAGCTACATGAAATGAGTTGCTGGCTCTGCTACAGCCTCTGCTGAAACAGAGCAGACTGAGTTAACAGTGAGAAGTACATTGCATATGCACGAGCACTTCAGTTCTAATGAGATACAGTTTTAACAGTAAGATGCATATGTTTGAATATTTTAATTCTGGACTGTTTCGCTTTAAGTAGAATTTATTATTAATTTTGCTGGTCCCACTTATTAAAACATCACTAATAAAACTTCTTTCATCTGCGTGCTTCTGCTGGTGGTGGGGGCAACATAGGAAAGGCAGAAGTGGGTTTGGGTTCTTAAGATGCTCTCTTCTGCATCACACTCCCTGACCTATTTTATTCTCCTTGCACAGGCGGAGAGGGGGGTGTTTCATTTTGCAGACGCACATAGCAATGACTGAGGCTGCTTGGAGTCTCCGCACTGTGGGAGGTAGCAGCAAATACAGCACCGGACCCAGAGGGGAATTTTCAGGAGAGTTTAGGCAAACACTCCTGCTAACTGACTCTTGACCAGTTAAGAACACTGTTTGCTCATTGACAAAGGAAACAATAATGTCCATAGTGAAAGCCAAGAAGGAAAGGGTGGAGTATAAATAACAAAGTAGAACACAATGTTTTTTCCATTTCTGCTTCCCACAAGCCCCCAGTCTCTCATAATTCCAACAGAACTTTCCAATGTGCTTTTCCAAACCCTCCTATTTCCCTGTTCCCCAGCCCAGCATACACATGCCCTTCTGAAAACCTATGGCACCGATCTGGCTCCAGGCAGAAACAAGCCCACTGAAATGGGACGTTGCTTCTCCAGAAGACTTCCTTCCCTTTTGACTTCTATGACAGCAGTAAGTGACATAAATGAAAAATAAACAATAGAGGCAAACCTTTTTACGTAACACTTCCTCTCTATGGAAAGGCAAAAACCTATTAGCCATAAATCAGAGAAATAAAATACCACTGATACTTTCCAACCTCAAATACCAGCATTATCCAAATCCCACTTCAGTTGGGAAAAGTCTCCTGTGATACCCTCTGATGTTTTCCTAAGTGCATGTTCTGCTCTTCAAAGTGACTGGGTGCAGGCAGAGGCTTCATTGATTTTCTGTGATTTCCATATGAAAAGTGCTCATTTTACAAGGAAATGAGGCCACTCCTGCCTCAGCGGGAGACCCAGGAAACCGATGGGATCTCCTCTGCTTTGGGAATCATTATCATCAATAAAGTTCTCTACAGCAAATTATTCTCTGGATGACACAAACAATCACTTTCCTTGGCCTCCTACCCTTGTATTGATTTCACAGATATTGATGTTGGGCCACATTAAACTGTTCTATAGAAGATGCCCAAAATGCAATGGGACTTGCTCTCCTCAGCTGAGTGAGCTTTCAGAATTAACAAAATAACACATCAGTTTATGTCGCATTCGGGGCTGGGGCAGTTTTTCTGAAGTTACTGAAGTCACCAGATCTGGCTTGGGAAGGAGAACTGGTGACTAAGAACGTGTCACTTTTATACAGTTCCTTTGCTGGTTACAAGTGAGCCTGATGTGTTTCCAGGCTCTGTCACAAACATGGGTAGTGCTTGCAGATGCTTTCCAGGAGCAACAGGAAACATGGCAGCTTGACAAACCTTGAAAAGGTCAGTATAGCGGACGAAGAGGTCAGCCCACAGCCCTCACCTCCCTTTCCCTGGCTTTAGACATTAACACTGACCGCAGCTGGAGTCTGTGGAGACTGACCTTCTGGCCTGTGCATTCACTCAATAGGGTAGTTCCTTAAATAATTAACAAATAAATCCTCTCTGCCCACCTGCCAATACAGTAAGAAAAACTGCTTGGGGCTTCTGGAGATGTCTTAGAATAATACGCCTCAAATATTCAGATCTCTACATATTTAGCCACTTTTTATACTTGTGGTTTATTTGCTTCTTATGCACCTATGTGGAGATGCATCATTTCCTCAGACAGCAGCATCCTTCCCCACACTTCTGCTTTCAGCGAGGACCTGGCAGGATTTCTGTATCCAGAAAACTTGGTCTCTGGGCTGGAGACTGACAGTGGCAACAGTGCTGCCACACTATGTGTCAAATCAGGGCAAGTCTTGAGAAAGGGACAGAGTGGGGTACAAACACAAAACTAGTAACACACTGAGTACAAAAACATCTCCTGGACTAGCAGTAATTAATTAAAGCAGCAACAGAAAGAGGAATGAAGAACTAGGAATGTGACTAAAGATTCTCTCAGCACATACTTCTTTAAAAAACCACAAACTTCAACACACAGAGACTACCAAGTAGGTTGATTTATGTCTCCTTTCCCATATTTGCTCTGTTTGTTATTATTTTCCTTCATATCTCTTTTACTGTTCCTTATCTCCTCTTCCTGTTCTGTCCATTTAAATCTACTGCTGTTTCACGTGCCTCCACCCACTTCTCCCACCTCTACTCATCAGCTATATACAGCCTCCTCCTTTTGCCCCAAAGAGGAGAGCTCTCACTCTTGGGATGACTGTAGCTTCTTGCTACACTATTCTTCTTTTGCATTTCCTTTCCATCAACAAGAAGGGTCCTACCACAATACAGAGAGATGTGTAACACCTATCAAAGAAGATCTTAAAAGGACAACAAAAAGGCCAATAAAGGTAAACAGCACAGTAAATAAAGCGATGAGAAATGAGAAAGGAAAAACGCCGTTTAAGAAGTGAACACACAGCTAAAGAATGAAAAAGGAAAAGAGCATAAAAGTCAACCAGTTAACACAAACCATAATTAGGCAGACCAAAAGAGATTTAAATAAAAACTTGCTAAAGCCATCAAAGCTAATAATGGAGTACATAAGACAGAGGAAACCTGCCAAAGATCCCCTAAGGCAAACAGATGATGGAGGTCTAAAAGTAGTGCTTGAAGAAGAAAAGACCACAGCAGAAAAGCTAAATGGATTCTCTGCACCAGTGCTCACTACAGGGAAACCAAAGGAGGTTGCCACACAGGAGCTTTTCCTCACAGGAGCAAGACTGAAGCACTGTCTCTAACTGAGGAGGCAGTAAAAGAGGCTTTTAAACAAATCAACACCAAGAACAGTTATAAATGCATTGGGCCTGGTAGTATGCATCCAAAGGAAATCAAGCATGGAGCTACTAGCTGTGGTAGGTAGCCTGTAATTTAAATGAGACTGGCACTAGAGGAACAGGAGGTGATGAACATGATATCATTTGGCCTCAGGGAAGGGATCTTGGGTGAGAAACAGACCAGCAAGTCTGATTTCCACTCCAGGTTATTTGGGAAAAACCATAATTAAGCCTAGTTTTAGCAAACTTCTGGGTAACTACAGTCCAACAGGGAAGAATTAGCCTTGTATACTGCAGAAAGAAATTTGTTGGGCAGATCTGTTGTTCTTTGATAGATTCAACAGGTATCTGGTACTGGAACTATGGAAAGCTTTTATGAATATTTAAATATAGCCCAAATCAATCAAAATCACAAACATCAATGTTGTGCACTTTAATGTTCAAAGAGGGTTTTTTTGATAAAATCCCTCACTGAAGACTTCCAATTACTTCAAGGTATCATGGAGTAAGAGGGAAGGTCCTCTCCTGAATCAATACCTAATTGGAAGACAGCAAGGAAAGAGCATGAGAACAGTTTTCACAACTGGAGAAGACTGGAAGCAGGGCTCCCCAGAGGCGTGTGATGGCACCTCAGCTGCTTCCCATGTTCACAAAGGATCTTAAAAAGGGAGCAAACAGGGAGGTGGCACATTTGTTCATGACACTGATATGAATCACACTGCAGGAATTAAAACTAACTACTCTTTGTTGCAGAAGGATCATAGAATCATAGAACCATACGGGTTTGAAGGGACCTCTGAGATCACCAAGTCCAACCCTTGATCCACTACTACCAGTCACTACACTATGGCACTAAGTGCCACATCCAGATCTCACGGTATTGGAGGCTGGGCAAGAAGATGGCACATGAAATGCAATTCTGGTACAGACACAAGTATTAGCGAATGTGTACACAGATTGATGTCTATAAATCAAATATTTCCAATCACAATAGGTGTCTTGAGGGTTTGTATGGACAGTGCTGTGAAATTACCACCCACTGCTTAGGAGAGGTCACAAAAGGCAAGTAGAAGATCAGGAATTAGTAGGAGAAGAGAATACAAACAAGAAAGCATTCCTACATTTCCGTGCTGCACATATCTCTTGAAAGGAGATTGTGGTCTCCTTCCCAAAAGGATGGATCAGAGCTTGAAAGTATCCAGTGAAGACTGACAAGAGGGATCAGAAATGCACAGCTCCATATGAGGAGAGTTCAAACCCAGCAGATTCTAGCATGAAAGGGACACAGCCTTGGGTGAGGACATACGGGTTGAAGACATGGAAGTGCCTTTATCCTAAGTGACAAGCTGATAGTTACTCACTACTCATTCAGAGTACACACCAGAACTAGGGGACAACAAACCAGATAATCAGGCGGAAGGCTCACAGCACACAGAAGGGAAATCTTAGTGTGCACACTGTGTAATTTAACGACAGAGCCCAGCGCACAGGATGCTGTAGAAGCCAAAACTTATAAATAGATTTGAAAAAGCAGTCAGAGACATTATGGAAGAAAAGTCCATCAATGCCTGCTAAAAGCAAAAATAGCAAGTAACTCCTGACTCAGGAAGTCTTTAAACTGCAGATTACTGCAAGCTGGGAAAGAACTGGAGAGAGGCATCATTGTTGCTGGCCCTGTTCTTGCTGTGCTTTCCTCAGCAGCTGCTGCTGATTACTCTCAGGGGCAAGCCACAATACAAGGTGACCCAGCAGGAACACACCCACAATTCCGTTGTCTTCTCAAAAGACCAGGGCAGATCTCTCTCCTGCAAGTGTCCCCAGAAGACCTAAGCTGAAGAGTGAGCCAGCTCAACCCAAGCCACTGGGCTACCCCAAATCCCTCCCTTGAGGCCAGGTGTGTTAGCTCCAGCTCAGTGCTGCACTGAAGCATTGGCATGGCTTTGGGATTTGAGCTGGCTGTGGATAGTCACCCTGCTTTGAATGGAAGTAGGAAGGACAGAAATCCATTTGCGCCCAACTAAGAAGACAAAATCTTACCTTTCTCTTCTACGACAGAGCCCCTGGCACCCCATATCATCATAAGAGTGCTCCTTAGCAGGAGGAAATGTCCTCCTGTCATCTGCTCCAGTTTGACCTCATGGTTCTTAAACATGGGTGACCACAGCTGTATGCCACAAAATCCCATATGATGCCTGTCATATTCCCACCTCCCTTTCAGTAAGAGGATTGTCCAACTTGGAAATCATCCTACTTTCCTCCAAGTGGCCATTGTTAGCCTGAAGGTTTGGACTGGAGGTGTGTCTCATGTGGATTGCTGTGTGAGCCCAGGCCGGTCACCATGGCTGCTGTTTGAACAGCAAACAGTGTTTCAGGGAGACAGGCAGTGAATCATAGCAGAGGGAAGAAACCTCTATTCCAGATTTTTTTTAAAAACTCCCACTTACAGAGCTCCAATGACTTCAGTAGTGTTTCCTGAAGACCAAAGGTTACACATAAAAAAAATTTCATACTTTCAGTGCTGCATAAATTAAACTTTGCTCTGGCCAATAAGTTAGAAAATAAAGCTAAGCAACCCATGTGCAGATCACCTGTGTTTCTGCAACTATTTCACAATTAGACAACTGCTGAAAGCAGCTGGAGGCAAATGCAATACATTTTCCAGCAAAACACAAAATGAAACAGTCTGTTTCAGTGCAAGAAAATACATAAATGAGGTTGTAAAGAGAGCTGTTTGGCAAAGAGTAATCAAATAAAATGAAATATGGTACATTAAGTTCAGCACTTCATGGCATTTCATTTTTGTCATTAGAACACTGCTACAGAAAATTCAATATATTCAGTAGCGTTACTATGGCATTCTGGAGGGTTGCAACAAACTTTTGCTATGTCTTGAAAAAGGAAAGTGTTGCACTATTGTTAAATCTACAGAATTAAAATTATTTAAAACCAGCCTGTACTAAAAATGTGATTGTCAGAACCAAAGTTTGTGCATAAGCATATGAAGTGCTGACACCAGTTTTTGTATAGTTACCAAAAAACCAGAAAGTAGATGTTATCTTATGATAATAAAAATATTAATTATATTGATGCATCATAGCAGGACTCGTGCTAAAGAAAACTATTCCATGTAACAAATTTATTTTAAACAATATAAAAATGTAAGTATTCTCCCGTGGTCACTCCTACCTGAAAAGGGATTCTCGTGACAGCCAGATTTCGTTCTGTTTCACCGTCTTCCAACAGAAGAGCAGCAGCAGTAAAGCAAAGAGGGTCAGAACAGTAATTCTCCATTTATTTAACCATGTAGACAGCTTTTTTAGACCGTGGACAAAAAGGATGCAGTACCCCATACTGGGAAAAAACAAAAAAAAAAGGAAAGGGAAAATGCACCAAAAGTTATATTTCAGGAGTCTGTTTTACATGCAAGAACATTCAGTATCGCGTATATTATGCAATTACAGAGGGGTTTGGACTAATAATATTTTCTGGGCTAACAAACTTCAATTCAACAGCAGATTTCCTCAAGTCACCACACAATTTCCAAATTAATCCAAATGATAGACCCGGATGCCAGAAGTACAGTAGCGTACATAATACCACCCAGCATAATGGCAGCTTACACCAGCCCGCGGAAGGCAGCTGCTTTTCTCAACAGCGAGCTAAGAAAGCGGCATGTAATAACAGTAATACCGAGCACTACCGGAGCAGTGTGGAAATGAAAAGCATTTTAACAGAGGGAAGTCTCTAAACAATCCCAGTGGTGGCAGCTTTTAATTCCAGTTTACAAATTGCGATGCTGAGGCAGGGAAGCAAGTGTTGTAGTCAACGCCGCAGCAGGAGCGGGTGACAGAGACCATGTCAAGAGACAGGAGTCCGTCTGGGTCTTGCCCTTCTACATGAGGGCCAGCCCATCCCTTCTAGTGCCCAGCCCAGAACAGCTGCGATGCCCTAGCAGAGCTTCCTTACTGCCCTTCCCACGAACCAACACACGGATCTTCTCCAGCACCCAGCCCCCAAGACACTTTCATGGCTCTCTGAGAATAACTACAGCAGCATTTTTACAAACCACATTTGGACTGAAGTCCTATTCCTGTATCATTTTAAATAAATTCCATCATTATTTACCTTAATTCAAGGGTTATGTTAATTCTTCCAATTATTCCCCTCTGAGTTGGAAATCCAGTTCTTTCGGTTGCCATACTTAGTAAGCCACTAATTCTGCTTGGCATTTTTTTAAAGGAATTTCAGTTTCTGTTGCTCAACGAATTTCATTAGCTTATCTACAACTCCTCAGGTTACTTAGCACCTGATTTAGTGTTACACTTAAAACCTATCTTGGTCCAGGGAGCTCACTCTGATGAAAAAAAGGAGCAGAAGGCTCTGGAATAACATTTGGGGATGATCAATATAGAGGGACAAAAGAACACCCCTCCCCAAACCAGCACACCTTGAACCCCAGCTGAATCCTGGACGTAAAGGACGTAAAGGACGGTAGGCAGAAGGCAGAGAGATAATTACACCCATCCACACTCCAGCGAGAGATCCACAGGCTTTCCTGGTCTGTATACCTAAACATCCGAGCAATTTCCCTGTGAAATTGCTACGAGGTAGAGAAAAACTAAGATCGCAGTTCCCCCATCAGAGGTGACCTTGCAAGGAAGCACACAATATGGTGAAAGTCAATGTGGAAACCAGAAAAATGTTCCATATTCGAGGAGCTGTGTGCCTGCTTCTTAGCATAGTTTTTCTGCCCACCAGGAGAGCCAGGCACATTGCTATTGCTTCATCTTCCTAAGGATGGAGAGGGGCAAGAATTCTTCCTTTCACTAAGGAAAAGGTGCCACTGTTGTATGTACACCAGTGCTGTCACTGGCACAGTACAGGTGCCTTACAGAACACTGAGAGAAGTATAGACATAGGGGGCAAATCCAGAGACAATATTTGATCTGGTGATCATTCAAAACTCCTTCGTTGTTGTTTTTGAGTTCTCCCATTTTTCAGGAGTGGTTATCTATATATTTTCTTCACTTAAGTATGCTTGCACTTCACTGCAGCACACTTCTGTGTCACTTGCACTAGTTTTTTCCATTCCTTTTGCACATTTATGTTGATTGCACCTATATTAACTGCAAGCATTTAGAGTTACAAACAGAGATGCTGATGCCCGACATTCCAGCTTTATACCTATTGAACCCTACTTTAAAATCTCTGAAAAGCTAATCTGTGTAATAATCCCTTCCTTTCCAGCAAAAAAAAATACCTCAAAAGCCTACAGACGGGTTTTCACTCTGTTATTTTACCTTTCTGCAATTTTATCCTTCCCTTGGAATTAATTATCTGACATAAATATTATTTAATTGCTTTAGCACAAGGCCGTTTTCAAAGTAATTTGACTGCACCTTCACACATTGAAGAACAGGCCCTTTCTACAGAATGGTGAACGCGCCCAGAAAACAAAAAATGCAAACGTCAGTGTCTTGGTATTTATGTCAAATCCTGTCCCAGCTGTTGGGAATTTCTGCCTTAGCAGCAGAACTCAGTCTGCTTGTCGGAGGCACAGCCAGCATCACATTACACCTTACACAGCCACTGGGAAAGGTGCTGCTTCCAGGGGTTGCTCTCCAACATCTGCTGTGCATTGCCACGACAGTTACAGAGAGCTGGTGAGGAGGAGGAAGAGTTCAGCTCAGACGGCATCTCCCATCCCAGCTGCCCTGGCAGTGACACAGTGCAGGTATGTAACAGCGCCCAGCTCCACACAGCACTTCCCATCAGGGCCTCCTAAAGCACCCTGTAAGGGAGGTCTGCTGCAATCTTCCTCTCACAGAGCAGGAACCTGAAACATGGCAATAAAGTGGTTTGCTCTCCTGACAGGGCACTGGCAAACACGGCAGCGAAGCTGCAGTTCAGGACTCTACCCACAACACGGGGAGTGTGCCGCGGAAACCAAGATATCTTGCTCAACAGAGCACAGGACTCTCCAACAGATAAACAGGTAAGCAACCCAAAAGCAGGTCCCACATTCAGCAAGGCATCAGGACTATAGGGTTCAGCAGTAAGTTCAAATAGAGAGGAGAATGGGTTCCCAAATGGCTGCTGAGTGGGGATGCCCAGCTCACAAAGTACCAGCATTTCAAACCACAAAGCTGCCACTTGTAAGGTTAAAGGGCAAGGTTGAAGCATGATTTATAATACAATAAGAGAGAGATAACTTTGATAACGTTAGGACTGAGTTAGGACTTAATTGTGCCACAATTAGAGTCTAACTATCGTACAGTCAATGTGCCTGCACTGTAAAGTGCATGGGAACCCAAAAGAAAGGAAAAGAAAGGGAAGGATCAGACAGCATGAACTAGGTGAATATTTTTATTTTCAGAACCTGGTGAGTTTGGCTTAAAACTTCAGACCATTTCCTGCCGCAGATCATCAAGGAAAGGGTGGGGAGGACACACCCGTGTTAGGACCTTTCAGTGCAGATGTCAGGTGGAGCCCCATCTTTTTGCATGGCTTTTTTAATGACATGGTCAGTTCAAGCCCATCCCCTGGCTGAGGGCAGATGTTCCTGCATTCCTGACTGCAGGTCTTTTGCAGGCCAAGGACCTCCAGAAGCACAGAAAGCACTCACATGTCCTTTGCTGCCAGGAAAGAATGTGCATTTGTGATTCCATGCCACAAATAGTTTGCAAAACAATTCCCTGCAACATCCCCAAAGCCATTATCCTTAGTAATTTTTGCATTTCTTTTTACATTTCTACCTTAAGGCCAAATAGCTATGATGAAATCAGGGCAAATCCAGACTACTCCTCCAAATCTCGTGGTCTGCTCTAAACAAAACAAATGTCCACACCAATGTATTATAGCATCTGCCAAAAAAAACCCCCATAATTATATTACTATTGGTTCCTAGTTCCAAAACCACATAATCCCTCATACTGTACAACACACTTGTTTCACACTAGACTCAGCAATCCCAGTGCAGAAACTAGGTTTAGTACAGAGACCGTGTAGTTTTGAACCAGTGAAGCACCAAGCTTGTGAAGATGGAGTTGCTGCAGCAGCAACATGCCGTGACAAATCACTGGAGAGCCCACACCACCATCATGCTTCACCCCCCAGATGCAAGTTCATCCCACTTCCCTTGATCCCGATCTCATCAGGCTTCAGGTAAGCCCTTGGAAGCTGCTCTGAGTTTCAGCAAGTCAGCAGCAGCCCAAGCCATGGTACCCTGGTGGAAAGGGCCATACAGGTGAGGCTGCAATTAGTTCAAGCAGGAAACTTGCCAGGTAACAGTTTCCTATGTGGTTAATTCTGCCGTGACCCTGCCATCACCCACAAACACAAAGAACATTTCAAATACCTCAACTTTTCTCTTCTCAGAGTGATAGGGAGTCAACTCCACATCAAACCTTACCACTGGCTCACCAGGAAACCAGTTTTTACTTGCACACATTTATGGGGAAAAAATGAAAAATGTCTCAAAAGGACCCTTCATCAAAAACCAGTTTGCCACTTGAAAAACTTATCCTTAAGTAGTACATTCCAGACATCTCTGTAGCTATCTGCATATGTATTGAGGCTGCAAGGTTGTGGGTTTGGGGTTTGTTTGGTTTTTCAGTTAACTCTAGGATTTCCTAGGGAGCGAACCATTTCTCCTGAAAGGCTTTTGTCTTGGCATTATCATGCAAGCACTTTTCTGAAATACTCTGTAGCAAAACCAAAACAATGGGAAACAAGCAAAATCCCCAACCCACTTTTCTTTTTGTAAGTCCATTTTCCACGGGATTACTGTAAAACTGCTAAGCTTTTTTTTTTTTCCTTTTTCTTCCATAGGATAAGCAGCAACCCGCTACAGCAACTGTTCCCCACTGTGAAACGTCCATGCAAGCTTGGTCCCCAGGGTCCTGCGTTGCAGGAACAGCCCTGAGGAACAGCCCAGCAGGTTTAACATGATAATATTTTGTCTGTGGGCTCACAATGAGCACACTTATTGTGGGAGAACCTGTGACTACAGAAATTCAATGACGCAGCAGGAATGATTTCATGCTTCCTCACGTTTCAGGCTCCTGAGGTACTAAAGTGGTACGTTAGGCATGCCCTGAACTGCAGTGAGGGCAGGGATTCACTCGGCAGGGAAACCCTCTGTGCCACTGCTGTGTGCTTTTTGGCAGATTGCACACAGGGAGCTGTGCAATGACAGATTTTTGTCTGTAATTTCTTTGGGTTAATATTGTTCCACCTGCAAAGAAGCAAAGTGATAGGAGGCACAAGCAGATGGGAACGAGGCGGCACAGAGACCCCCTTTTCCATGGGGCTCTATATGTATCACCCAATTAAAACCAGAGCCAAAACGGCAGATACTTAATATTTGCAAACACTTCTTGCGTAATTAGATTACAAATTCAACCTTTCCTTTGGCCATTATGGCTCCTTTCCCAAGGCAAGGCTGTTACTGACGATGCTTACACACAGTTCTGCTCCCACTCTACAGATCACGTTTCTCTCACTTTTTAGTAAAAGTCAGAACAGTTCTCACTGCATTTGGCTCTCGGTGATGGCATCTAATTAAAGACACGTGTTACTAGTGCTGCAGCCCAAGATTATCAGGATTTTCTGCTACAGCAATCTCCCTTCATCAGAAACCATCTTACCTCCTCCAGAAATTGCCTGGAGACCTACTGCTGCAGAAAGCTCCTGAAGAACCATGTTCTAGTCAGGCATTCTATTTTATTTTCCAAGTTGTGACTTTGCACAGCGCAGGTTTCCACTCCATGGAGGACTGCATGGGCAGAGCAGGCTGAGAGCTGCAGTTCTGAGGGAATGGGCCTGGAAACCAGTGGTGCAGCTCCAGCCTTTTCTAACTCACTCAGGTAGAGCTGTAAGCTCAGGAGTCGAAAAAGGTGGGAGAAATTGCAGGAAAAGATGCCTTCCTTTCTCTTCTTAATGGAAATTTTGTGGATATCAAAACTTGTGAAGTAGTTGTTTGTGGGTTATTTAAAACTGATTTAATCTCAAATACACACATGTAAATTCACTGATCTCTGTCAAAGCAGGTACTGCAGATTTCAGAGCTCAGCCCAGATAAGAATCCAGGTGCATACATGCATACCTATCAGTTTGCAAAAGAGTTGCCTCTAAGCAGCCTGTCAAAGCATAGAAGAAACACTGCCCTGTTCAGGGGCTGCTAATGCAACAAAAGGGATTATCTCAAAATTATACTGAGACCAGAAAATGCACTTGGCTTCGACATTTCACCCCGGAGGCTCTTTCTGGGCTACAAAACTCCTTCTTGATTTCCAGCACTTATTTAAGATGAATCCCTTTCCCTCCATAAGAACCAACCCTCACTTAGAAGCTGCTCTGAAGCAAGTTTAACCCTTGTGTTCATGTCTAAATACATACTCTGCTGCTGCCCTTCACAGAAGGGGGAGCGCAGCCTTGAGAAAGACCGTGTCTGCTGCCAGGTCCATATGCTGAACACAAACATTCGATTCTCTCAGTTTTATAGTTCCCCACAAGCTTCCTAGCCCCAGTCCCACATCTGGCACAACATGCTTTACGTGCTCCTAGTCCCAGCCATTCCAGCTCTGCAGCCTGAGCAGAGGAAAGGCGCTGAGAGGAAGAGCCAAAGTCAGCTGAAATGCAGTTTGCAGGCAGGGCTGTTCCTGCAGGGGAAAAGGCAGTTCATCCCTGTTAAACTCATCGGCTCTGCTCACACTTCTCTAATGGAGAGTAATTGATTGCAAAAAGCACGCTTGGCATGCCCTGTGGGCTGTTCCTGCCTCACCACAGCAGTCAGATGTGGAAAGGAGTGCTGGCAAAAATAAGCATGGCCAGGGTGGCTCTTTCTGCCCCAAAAAGCACTCTCAGGCATGCAGCTTCAATGATAAGCTGTGCTGACAGAGTAGCAAAGATGCTGTTTTATGAAAAATGTCAAGTTTTTCAAGGCTGGAGCTGTTTGGGCCAGGATAAAATCTGCACTTTAAAAAAAAAAAAAAAGTTTCCACCTGGAAAAAGAGTGTATTTGTATGTGCATGTTAGCTTGCACTTGAGTTATAAAATCATAGAATCATTAAAGTTGGAAAAGACCTCCAAGATCATGAAGTCCAACCTTTCAACAAACAAAACATTTCCTGAGTCACCCACAAAAGCCAGAAAATCAGAAGCTGGAGCACTCCCTGCAAATTGGATCACCTGGGTTGAAAACACCATGCCAGGTGAGGCCCAGAGCTGCGGGTGCAGTGGGCGCATGTGGAGAGTTTTGAGCTCGGAGTCCACAAAATTCCCCAGCCGTGAAAGCCCATGTGCTGATCTGAAACAACCACACTCCATAGGTGCAAATGTTTTCCAGAAATTTTAAGAAGTTTACTTTGCACTGCCAAGCTTACTTTCCCTCACAGCGGTACCAGGCTAGCCTAAGTTACGGGCTGGCTAATTGGACAAGAGTGCAAGCATGGGCCTAGATCAGGTCTAGATAAAGCTGCCACCACGGAGTGGTCCAGTAGGGTGTAGATCAGCACCAGCAGTCCTGAAGAAATGCTGTTGTGTGGCAGATGAACCCTGATGTCCCAACGCTCAGATGAGCGTGTGTGTGTGTGCCCCCGGAAGAGGCAGTTCTGGGCCACTCTACCCAACTATCCATTTCTGTTGTTCATCTCCTTTTGACTGTAAACTCCATCTTGGCTTGGAGAAGTCTTTTTGTTTCCAACCTTTTTATTTGAAGTTTCATTATAGTCAGCAAACCTCGGCAAAAAGTTTTGGGTTAACTAAAATGTCGTATTTTTCATGGGAAAATGTTGTACCAAAACTTTCTCAATCGGATAGTACTACCAGTGAAAAACCTGTTTTAACAGTCATGTTTTGGACTAAACGTCCAAAGGCAAAGAGGATGCAGGATGTGTCTCTGTCATATGCAGACAACTAGCAGCATTCACCGGTACTGAGTTTCGGGGACAACGGGGAAAAGCATTGTTTAAATTGCCTGTCTCTTGGTAATGATGACATGGAATTGATAAACTTTTTTTTGGTTACTAGAGATTTTAAAAAACTTAAGGAACACCATCAAGGTATAATATTTAACATACAAAAAAAAAAATCTCATTGGAAAAAAAGCAGCCTGACAGCTCAGAAATATCAGCGTGACACCACAGAACTGGCAGCGTACTTAACTTACTACTGAGTGTGCTGAATAGAATGTCAAATTTTCACTGCAATTAAGCAGGCTTTTCCTGGAATAGTCTGCAGGTTGTAATACAAAGACATAGCGAACCATAAGTACTGGGAGAATACATCTCGTTTGGAAAGGTACCTTATGAGTTAGTGTTAAGACTTTGTCATCGGCTCTAAATTAAAAGCTATGCAGGCCTGTATTAAAGACACTTAGACACGATGGACTAAGTCATCAAAATGATTTACCTCCACAAGCAATGTGGTCCTCTAGGCAGAACGTGATGTAATTAGAGGAAATGCAGGAACTCTTCTTTTCCTTATTAGAGAGAAAATATGGACTAGAAATTAATGATTCCGCTAACCCTCAAATGGCTATTCAACATTTGGACACATTTCCCTTCCTTTCCTTCCAAAAAGTCACGTGACAAACAAGCCCCCTTCATCAGAGTCTTCGAGTCCACAGTTTCACTTCCAACAGATTTCTGTCTGAAATATTTACAGGTTATACAGAAACCTGTGAGATTTTTCATTACTATATGAATTATGGAAAGAAAACATTTTATCAATGAAAAATTCTATGTAATGCCATGGGAATTCCACAGAAATTTCCCTAAACCTTATATGCTTTAGTGGGGATGGGTCTGTATGCTACAGTTTTAATTTAAATTCTGTAATAACTTCTGGAATTCTGTAGTAGGGACATAATTTCCCATTCAATTCCATCGCAAATCTCCAAAAACTCAATTTAAGAGTATTTTCTATTTAATTTCACAAGGCATCTTCTTAAGGCCCTTGTAAATAAGAACTCTTCTTTTAATCAACATCACCAACTAGAATACTTCTACAAGATGACAATAACTTCATTTATTATTTTTAAAATCAATATCTTCAGCTATCTGTATAATTTTCAATAGCAGAATAAATGAATTTGAAGGTTTTCCTTTAACTTACTCTATCACAACGAAACCAGAAATCTTTCCAGTATAGCCACTAATGTCCATAACTCCACACAAATTTATCCTTCCCCTGAATCGATTGTACCTGTCCAAAAGGCAACACATTTCTCAAAAGCATGTTTTAAATTTAGTTAAAATAACATAATATCGCAGTCTAGACCAAATGTGCCATGAGCTAATCTTTTTTGGCTTTGCAGAATAACTTCAGTTTTTATTCCTACAACTTTACTGTCTTTTGCCAAAATATATGGCAGCAGCATCTCAGCATTTCTTGCCTGCATTAACAGGGGATGGCTGCCGTGTTTTCTCCTTGAAGTGTTCAATAGGGATCAGGCAAGGCTTCCAAAACTAGAAGCGAAGTTTGGATATGCATCTGCAAGGTAACTGCTCACGGCATTTAGCCTTCCTACAAGGAGTTATTTCTCATTAATTAATGAGAACTCTCTCTGCTCCCTTCTGAAGGGCAGAGTGGAGTTATTGTCCCTGTTTCATAGATGGGAAACCAGAACCGGAATCACTTGTCTCAGCTGAAGTCCTGACCACCTCACCTCCAGCCACGAGCCATTTTCCAGGCTGCTGCTCAAACTGACACCCTGGGGCAGGGACAGGCATGCCCTCACAGTAAAGAGGGACTCAGCTGGGGCTGGGGTCTGGCCCACTGCCATCACATAATGCCTGCCCTTTCACTCCCAGTGCCCTCAGGTCCACAGCTGAATTACAGGGAATACAATCCAGTCTGCTTCTTTTGAACTTCAGCTGCTTCATGGCCCTTGCAAGAAGAGCAGCGACTGAGTACAGAGATGAAATCATGTTTGTTTTAAGTAAATGGAACAGGTGCAGCTTACATTCCATATACAAATCCCAAATGAATTGTGGACTTAAATTGAAAACTGGCAAAAAGCTTAATTATGTTGCTTAATTGAGATCAGGGAGAAGATAAACAGGCTCCATGGAGCCAATGGGACTCTCATTGCTGACTTTGCTGGGGTCAGTGTTTGACTCCAATTGAAAAGAGAAGCTTCTTCTATAAATTAGATGATCCCTTACAGGATCTGATCTAATATTGAAGGAATTCTGAAAGGCAAGCAGAAATTTAGCTCCTAGTGAACTTATAGCTTCAAATAACAGTAAATTTCTGCCATTCAGAAAGAGCGGCAAAGGAAACTGAAAATACATCACCACTCCATTGCACAGCTGGCCTTTAAGAAAAGGAAGATAATGTGGAGAACATAACATGCTTCCAGCAAAAAGAAGCAGCAGTAAGTTCCATCCTCAACAGGCTGCCTTGTAAGCAACGAGGACTTCTGCTCCGGAATTACAGGGTTCATAAAAGTTACAGACAATTCCACTACCTACCAGATTCTTTTTTTAATCTCCAATCACAGACGTTAATAATGTATAGAATAACTCTAATTGGTAAAAATGCATTAGCACAAAGAATTAAAAACCTGTTCTATGCAAAGGCAAAAATTCATATGGTCCCTGCTTTGCTATGGCATGGGGAAAGCTTTAACATGATGTGTTAAGTTCTTGAAAAATACAAATGTGCTTTTTTTCTGGATACTGGCTTTCTTGCAGATCTTGAGATAGATGGTGAAGCAAATGCCATCCTGTATATAGCAGTGATCTCATCTTCTAGTATCGACAATTAGGGTTTCAACATCAACTCTTGATATAGTGAGGAGCTAGTAAAAAAAATGACAGCAACCCATAATTGCCTGTGCTAGGAAAGAGTAACTGTGCACTCTGCAACCCACTCACTGCATTACCCACCACAAAAGAGTTGCCATAAAAATGGTGCAGGTACCACTGGACTGCCTATTGCTTTCAGCAAATTGGAAATAACCCAAGTAGCAATGTTTTGGTTGATTTTTTGGTTCATATGAGGTAGTGAAAACAGTCTAAACTGTCCAGCTATGATACAGCAGCTCAGCCAGAAGCTACTGCTATCAGGCTAGCAGTGAAAGATGAAGAAAACATAGAAATTGCTGTGGTAGGCAAGGTGTGATCCCACGAGGTGAGAGCAAGCATGGCTCTGTTGGTTCATCCGGAAGGAAGCAGCTCCCAGATAGCCCAAGAGTTTGCATTGTCTCTCCTGTTTCTGCATGGTGAAGAGCTACACAGAGGAAGAGCTGGTGCTCCTGTGTAAGTACAGACAAATTGCTCACAGCTCAGAATAACTGCATGCACAGTTGTTCTGGATTTTCAAACAATTAGGCTGTTTGTGGTGTTCTGAGCAGAGTTAACATCAGCATTTTGAAGAGGGGAAAACCTCTAGTTTAAGACTTTCACTGATCTAGCTATTTACTGCTTCTTTGAAAAATTGTAGCCTAGAGAGTTGTACCCTGTCCACCATTCCCAAGGCAAGTATTTCATGCCCCTTGCCCTCCTGAAAACAAGTTTGCCCCTCTTATGGGCAAGAAAACAACAACAAAAAAATTCTCAAGATAAAAGACAACAAAGTGTTTTCCAGTTAAATTTTTCAGGCTAAAGTAATACTATTATTAAAAATTCCTGATTTCAACAAGTGCTTGTAACCCTCAAATGAAAAATAAATACAAGAAATATTTTCTCCCAATATTTCTGTTTAGCTAAACCCAAATAAAGAAAACATTGAGCCATTTTGGCATAGCTTATATGCCTCTCCCCCGAGGCAGGGCAGCATACAGAAGAGGAATTGTTCCAAATACCCATCAATCCCCAGAAGACAAGACCCAGACATATAATTACACATCAAGTAAGAGGCTTTATTCCTTGCTTCTTTCTATTTACAACATCTTTTACATAAATTCTTGGGTCCTTACTTAACTTTTATTGAAAAGAAAATGATTGACATTTTCCCCAGGTAACGACTGAGCGACACTGAACTAGGACTAAAGGCTGCGACACACATAGACAACTGTCACATCCATAATACCCAAGTGTCACATCCATAAATATTAATAAAAGGCTATTACTTGAAACAGACATAGAAAAGCACCTTTCAGCATAAGCCCAAAAACATAAGTCATGGAGTCCTCTCCATCTGACTGAAGACTTTTGTGTAAATAAAGCTGAACGACAAGCTCTGATTTGCTGAGTTTTAGAGAAGAAATGGTGAAGGGTAGGAAAACCCCTTTTCAAGATGTAATATGAGAAAACTGCTAAAGGCTGTTCTAAACAAAGAACACAAGCGCTTCCCAAAGCCATCGTTACCAAACTGCCATGTTCCCAAGGGGAAAAACAAAACAAAACAAAATCACATTATTTTTGTGCCATAGTCATGAATGTTCGCAGAAGTCCCCCTCACCACTCATGCCATTTTGCACCTCGAGGATGAAAGAGATACTCAGCTCTCTCCAGATCCTTTGGCTGGAAACTGCCTACCTTTCCCATCCAATGTCGGGATTTGCCTTCCCTTTTCATGCCAGGTACCTGCCAGCCTGGGCTAAGAGCAAAAACCAAATATTGAAAAGCAGGACAGGAGTGATCTGAGCAAAGTATGAGATCCAGGGACTCTGACACAGACTTACTCCAGAGTAATCATTTAATCCTCCTGCCTCAGTTTTCCTAGCTGCGGGGGGGGG
>VZRE01014226.1:506690-581045 GCA_013396775.1 Cephalopterus ornatus
CCCGCCCCCCCGCTTCCTCCAGCTTTCACTAAACAGAGTCTTTCTGGCTTATTACTCGCTCCCTGCAGCAAATATTAACAACAGAAGCAGCATAGAAAAAACCTCACTGCTAAGGATTAAGAACATCAGTCCTGACCTTCTCTCTCTCTGTGGAAGGAATTCAAGTGGCCCTCAGGAAAATGAAAGTAGGATTTATTTTAAATGGACCTTTTATGAAAATGACTGTGGTTTCCAGCTCATCAGATAGACTCTCTCAATAAATAGCCTTATTCACCTTGCTGTGCCTTTGAAGCAGGTATTGTTCTGGAAGTGTTGTGGCATATAAATTTTGCTAGGCATACTTTCTAACTATGCTGGTACTAATGTAGAATATTATAAAAGGCAATTGTTCCCCAGAAAGGTCCATAAGCTGTGATTTATTAATGAAATGCCAACCTGGGAAACGAGACCAAGGTCTCAAGAGTGCAGGGTAAAGTAAATAGCATGACAGAATAAACATAGTGAGTGCTAGCAAAAACAACAGAAACATGCAGACAAAGAGCAGATACAAATGAATTCCTCTCCTTGATGGAATTGAACATTGTCAGCTAAGAAATTTAGCCTTCAAGTGACTGAAGAATATACTCAGATGATATTCATACATGTAATCCATCAGATAAATGGCAATATGATGCCAATTACAGCACGAATTAAAGTCATCTTATTTTAGGATAAAATGCCTTGTCTTGGCTAAGAAGCACTATGCAGGGAAATTTAAAGAGGCGGCATTACCTTTAAAATTAGACTTGAAATAAAAAACAACCAACTGCAGAATACGAAAGATCAGGATAATACATATCTCAGTCGCATTTAATGAACGTAACCTGAAAACCATCACAACTTTCTGTACCATATGTAGCCACATCGCACGGAGCAGCAAAGTGTGTTCTTTGAAAAGTATATCCTAGAGGACACTAGACATATTTTTTTTATTTGATGTGAAACGTAAGTAGCACTCCCTCCTCAGACATGAGCAAACTGCTGCACATCATGATGTGTTCCTGCTGAACAGGTAGAAGCTGCTGTGAGCCACCCTAAGGTCCCTCCACAGTGCTGGTCTTGAGCATAGACGCATGAGGGCTGAGCAATACGAGGCACAATACATTCCCCCAGAGTGGTCAGGTACAAAAGCTATTGTTTCAAAACTAGTTTTCCAGATCACCTGGCTCTGCACTAGCCCATTGCACACACGTGAGCTTTCCCACTATCAGCCTTCCACGTATGAGGTACCATATGGAAAGTGGAATCCCATCCATCATGTGCTCTGTACATATACATTCACAGCTACGACTACAGGGCAAGCCACATTTTAATCACACTGCTAATTAAGCAGCGACCTAAAAACGCCATGCAGAGTGGCATCTGAAGGGTCTTCCTTTCATGCTCATTGAATTATTATGACATGTCAAAGAAATAACTGTCACCCTGATGATAATGCCAAGAATTGTTGTCCTCCCTCCAGTTCTCCAGGTGCTTACAGCTTCTTCCAGGATAGGAAGGCAGCACTGTGGACCCTTGGGTAGGCCGGTGGCCATTTGAAGCACCAGATTATTTCTCTGACCTTGCAACTGGCATGCTTGACACCCGATAAGAGAGTGCTTCATCCATTTCCTGGTGCCTTTGCAACCCATCTAGTCCTAAAGCTGGAAGTCAGACCACATCCATTTCTCACAGCTGAAGCTGTCTTTGAAAATGAACAATAAATAAATGTCATCCTCTTTTCCCACCTATTAATATATCTCTGGGGTGCAGAGATCCAATTTGCAATAACATCCCCAGCACACTACTTGAAGCCTGTGTGAGTAACTTCACTGCAAAGAGCTGAGCAGAACCTGAGGATTTTGAGACAAACCAGTGACTCCTGGTACCTTGGCTAACAAAAGCTCCAGAGAGGCCAATTTGCAGAGCATGCTGGGCATCTGCATGGTGAACAAACAAGTCCCAAAAGGTTTCAAAGAGCTGCTGTGGACTGCCACTTTGCCACATTGGTCACTACGGAAAGATCTTGGCCAGAGGTCACAGCAAGGTCCTTTCCTCCTCCAGTGGGAGATGCAACAAGGAGACGATCTTAACTCCTGCCAGACCTTCTGAAGATGGGCATTAATTGTGACATGTGATAGGGATGGCTGCACCAAGACACAAGCATGGCTGTGCACCTCAACACTGTTCAGAGCAACAAGTCCTACTTGGGGAGCTGCTCACAGGGACCTCTCCGGCAGATAGGCAAGAGGGATTCGCACTATGCAGAAGAAGTGACCCAGAGAATGGAAATTCTACACAAGGCATTAAGAAAGCAATTTTTTCAAGTGACTTCCTCATTAAGTAAGATGGAGGCCAACAGTGAAAGTGCACATGGAGGATGAGAAGGGATGCTTCTCTCTCCAAACAGACTGGAGAGCTGCCTTCTGCATTTCTGCGGTTTTCAGCATTAAACCCCCATCCAGTAACAAGACATGCTCTATGGACAGAAATCTTCCACTGTTTCTTCTCCTTCCGAGGTATAACAACTCTCACAAAATGAAACCGAACAAGAAAGCTTCATGCCTTAGATGTGCTTTATCAGCACTACACATACATGCCAACAGAGTTCTTACCCTAATCAAAACAGCAACAACAAATTAGCCCTGTTTAAAATTCAATGGCAACAAAGACAGAAACCCAATCCATGCATTCCCTAATTACAGTCTACCCAGTATATTCTGCGAGTCTCCCGTGAGCTTGTGTTGTGAATGCACACACATCACCTCTTGCCACTGAAAATGAGTTCAGCATTCACTGGACAAATCTCCTCACTGCTGCCGAAACAATTTCTAGCATTTCCATTCTCCATGCCACAGAAGGAAAAGCAACAGCGACAGTTGAGAATGAATATAAGGTTTTGTCCTCCCTTACCCCTGAACACCTACACTCTCAGACAAAAGGCATACAAACCGCACGTCTGTTCAATAATTCCTTGGAAAATTCCAAGCTATCTCTTCCAGGTTGGAGTTTTCAATGAAAAAGGAGAGAAAAATGGCTGCTAAGAAAGTTCTGTGTGTTTCCTTTAAAAGAAAGCAGAACATCTCACACTTTATGAAGTGTGAAAAACCAACTGATGTGTCTCGTGCTGCCTACAAGCTCTAAAATACAGAGAAATAGCCTGTCTGGGGCTTAACTGAAGGATGGTCCTTCTCAAGAGAAGCAATGTCATATAAAATGCCACTGCTGTTGCACCTGGAAAGGTGCTTTCTTAAGAGCCTAATATAATGAGTTTTGCCTGTAGTTCATGTGTCCTGAATTTCCCTCTCTCCATTGTAAAAGGGAGTGTTTGAAGACGAACAGGATAATTTATTTCCAGGAAAAGTGGCACTTCCTGCTGTTTGCTCTCCTCAGTAACTCACACTACTCAGCACAACACAATCTTCATACAGTCTTCATACCACTTAAAGCCAGTATCACAGCTGGGTGAACATGTCAGTTGTTAAAAATAAAACAGAAAAAAGCTTCAGAAATTTAGACTTTCCTGAAAAGCAAAATATTTCCGCTCCCTCCAATTATACCTCTAATCATATGCACATATATGCTCCATCCCTGGAAGTGTTGAAGGACAGGTTGGATGGGGCTTTGAGCAACCCAGTCTAGTGGAAGGTGTCCGTGCCCCTGGCAGGGGGGTTGGAACTAGATGATCTTTAAGGTCCCTCTCAATCAAACCATTCTGTGATCCTATAATTCTATACCTAGGGCTGAGGGAAGCATGTCCAAGATGATCCCCAGGAATCATTACCAGTTCCACGCTCACAGTGGGCTTGTTGGAGGCTGCAACCGGAGACTGTCAAGATGGTTCTAGTTTTACTGGACTAGATACAAAAGCAGATGGCTTCAGATCCAACTGATTCAATGTTTGGGGTTTGCAAGAATAAACACAAAGAAATTTGCAAGATGAATTTCAAAGCATCCAGTAAGTAAATGCCCAAAGAGTGAAATTCATATTGCTTAATAACATTAACAGTGGTCAAAAGCAAAACTGAACTTCTCACAAAAAATTACAAGTTGCAGTTTCAAATCAGACAGCGGTACTCCTAAATCCAGACTGATTTGTTTTGATTTAAAAAATAAGTAATAAAAATATTATAGAATCTAGACATTCAATACACAAAATATTTCGAAGTATTTTGTTTTGCAGTTTGACAGAAGACAAATGATTCATTTACCCAAAGGAATCCTTTTTAATTATTATTTTACCCAAAATAAAGTAACAAAAAATGTCTCCAGATAATTCTGAAATACTTTTTCCAAGCAAACCAATGATATTAATCTTACACATAGTTCAAATTCTGACAACAGGAGAAGAAATAAAAATGAAATGAAACTTCAAAGAACATGGAAAAAAGATTTTTCAGAAGTCTTCGGTACTGGGCTAATGAGAATTTTATCATTAACTTTCCTAGGAATAGGATTAGGTATAATACAAACAGTTCTGAATATCTCTAGCAGTGAGTAATGAAAGCAGGAGGAATATGAGATGATGTACAACCTGCAGGTAGAACTAGTGAATACCTAATAGGGTATTTTCCCATATTTCCCACACAGCATCTGCCAATGCATTATCTAAATTAATGACTCTGCAGCCTCAAACTGTTTGGTTCATTTTCTGTCTCTTATCAGGAGCACAAGGAAGACTGCCAGGGTAGACTGAAGCGTGTACATGACCTGCACATTTCAGCATAATATAGGTATTAAAAAACCGTCACTCTTCTACTACACTTTTCAGTGATACATATATTTAAGAGAGAGAAACTTTTGTATTTATTTCCAAAATGACTACCAACATGTTTCTTAAAGAAGCTTCCACAACATGGCTGAAGGAGGAACAGCTTATAAGTTCCTATGATCCACAAAAAAAAAAACACCCCTTTCCATGTAAGTGCATATCTGATCTCTGACGAGGTTGGTTACAACCTCACTTCCATGTCTGCAATACGATTAACGGGGCCTCTGAGATGCTGAATTGTGAAGTGTGGCTTACCAACTATATTATTTACGCTAAAGAACAATTTCCAGATCATTTCAGATTTCCCACATTCCATTACTCCGCTGACAAAAAAATCTTCTCATCAAGATGTATCCAACGTTTAGGTTTTAGAAGCATAGCAGAAGTGCGAATACAAGAATTGATTTTATTTTCAAATGGCTCTACAAATGACAGTTCCCAGTCCTATTTGAAGCAAGTGACAAAAAGCCTAATGACTATGGGAGAGGCAGAGATGCTTAACAACTTCAGTGGGGTTTGGATCATTAACAGTAATTGAATGCGGGACTCTGGGCCAAGTTTTGCCCTCAAATCAGACCAATTAGAGACTGAGACATTCAACTAGAGGGATATTTTCATCTGCTAAGCTTGCCTGCATCAGTTATTAATGGTATGTTTCTTTCACCTCAATCCAATGCATTCCAGAAGAAAACTTGTGCCTACCAACCACTTCATCTGAAGATTAGGAAACAAAAGATCTTTATTTTTTTAAACGTTGTACTGCATGTGTTTTGGAGTTACCTTGAACGCAGCAATGCAGTGTAGGCTGAGTAACGCCATCACCAGCACCAGGAGCACTGTGGCTAAGTTCCTTGCATCCCAGATGGACTCGACCAGAGGGATGCTGCCGACCTGCCAGTCGTAGCACAGGGTGATCGGGGCCAGCAGAAGCCACGCGTTGAAGGCCAGAAGGTAGGAGTAAGTTAAAAACCTGCAAATGAAAACAGGTAATGTAATACATGGAATGACTGCCAACACAGGAAACGTTTTCCTTTGGCAATTGCCACGTGCTACGTGGGAGGAGGAAAAAACAAAACAACCCACCAGCAGCACTCTGCACCCACAGGCAATACCACACCTCTGTCAATAAAGAGATGCTAACATAGGCAAGAGGCACTTCAACGGGTTGTTTAAAGAAATAACATAAGATCAGCAATATTTACATGGTTTCCATGCACCAGCCTTTGGAAAATCAACAGACCTTCATCTCCCATTTGAATGTTAGACTTTTGAAGTGACTTTCTGCCAGCTTCAAGGATAAATGAATAGTAAGTAAGCAGTTACACACATGTATTGAATTTTTACACTGCTCACTACATCACTGCTACAATACAAAATATCCTTCTAGCTGAGTTTGACTTAAAGTTTAGGATTTCTTCTATGTGCACAACACTGAGCATCCAAGGCAAGACCCTTCTTTCTTTTCTCTTTACAGACCAAGGTACAGAGAGAAAATAGAGAAGAAAGGAGGCACAGGGTGATTTTTGGCTGATCCCATCACAGCTTATTAGGGCTGGGGACAGATTGCATGAGATGTGCTACAGAAATATGAAGTAGGGAGCCTTTCAAATTGCTGTAATCTACAATAATTGTTATCCTCAATAGAAAGAAAATTAATGGGGAATGGAAATGGGGAGCATGCTGCCCTTTGGGAAGTATGCAGGGCTTTCAAAAGACTGAACAAGAACAGCATGTGTGTGACCAGGCTAAAGAAAACCAGAAAAAAAAATCAAAATCAAACCCACATTCCTCTCCCCCCCCCAGGTTTTTGCTTCTTGGCATCTACTTGCCATAAAAGTGCATCTGAAGTTGAAATACTTTTGAGTGCAAGAGATTGGAGGTTATTCCAGCAATCAGGAAGTCAACCAAAAAAATTGCAACAGCCTTTGGACAAACAAACTCTTCCTTGGCTCACAAACAGAAAAATCCACATTGTGCACAGTACCAAAAATGGCAAATACTAAAAAAAATAAAATTATATTCTATCCTGCATAGGATTTCTTCCATCTGAGCCTGCTTTGGCAGTTGTTATCACACCCAGTTGCCATGGTACCTTAGCAGCTTTATTAAAACGATAACAAAGGATGGCAGAGATGTCAAACCATGTAGACAGAGCATTGTTTCACTTGCCATTTACAAACATGCCTCTTTGGGGTCAAAACATAGCCCCTTACAACAGCACTTATATTATATTCGTGGCAGAATGGTAAGACACTGAAGCTAAATGTGACTCCAGGCAGGCAGGATGGAAGTTCCCAGGTGGGTGTTGGGCCCTAAATTTCTGTGAAAATGTTTTTAAATAACAACAAACTGCTGGGATATCAGTTTCTCTTCTCATCTGAAAAACAAACAACTCCAGCAGCACAGTGACCCAAAAAGCAGGGAGGCTTACAGAGCTGGAATAATGTTTCATTGCAAGCAGTCAAAGAGGCACATTCTTATTTTCCCACAAATCCTTCTAAGCTCCCAATTCTAGTGGAAAGTAGAATATTCCCACATTTTTAAGGTTTTCAGCCATGTCATACACTTCTCTTCCATCCCTCCATTTTCCTCACCTTCCCCATGCTGAGTTACTAAACAAGGGTAAAAGTGAGAACAAAATCCATTTTATCTCTTAACAGAGGCAGCGATTAAAAAGCCAGTTTCTATTTAAGAAAGTATCCCTCAAAAACATAATCTAATTTTACTCAAACTCTTCTTGCAATTTTGATTGCTTACTCTTTCTAAAGAAACAAATACGTTTTCTAGTCACCAATCCAATCTCTTCTGGACCACATTACAGAGGAACACAGCAACACAAAATCTGGTGGGGTTTAATCAGGCCAAGGCACTCACTTGTTATGTTATGTGTGGCCTGATCCACCTCTGCTCAGCCACAATAAAACAGACTTCTCTATCACTCTCAACACAACATCAGCTCAGCAAAGGCTGCCAGCATTTATTTACAGCTTAAAAGTCAAACTGAGATCCATTTCTAGTTTTACTTTCAAAAGAAAAAGCATGTCTATTTAGATCAATCTGAATAATGTCACGACAAATGATATTGTTACTACAAGTGCATATATTGAACAGGATTTTCAGAAGCGTTGAGTTAGTTTTGCACTTCATGCTTTAGGAGAGCCCAGTTTTTGCAGATAGTGTCCTTTTAAGCTGTGGCATATTAATATTTTCAGTAAGCTTCACAATATTCATGGTATGTGCTGCAAACCACAGCACACACCAGAAACCCTCCCCTACTTACTCAGACTAGGCTGGTGGGTAGGAAGGAACGAGATGACATATGGGATCTTTGCAAACTGCAGCGTTGCAGTTTAAGACAGACTAGTTGCTTTTCTGCATCTTCACTGATAAGGCAGGGGCTGATAAATCCTTACAGAGCACAGAATAAATAAACACAGTTTGCTGCCATAACAAATTGAGTCAGTTTAACAATCTAAGAGGAACTCAGGGTAGCCAGATCAGTGTGCATTAACGCATTTCTGCTGGAAGGTTAGGACAAACTGCTGCTGAAGATGAGAAGACACTCTCCAGGACCCACACTGATCAGGAGAGGTTTGTAAACAAATGTCTATTTTCAAGTGCTTGCGAGGTTTCAGTCTTCCTTGGGAGCCATGCGCACAACTTGCTGCCAGAGGTGGGTCCCAAAGGAGATGGACAATCGTTCTGTTCCACTGTGGCAATAACGAGTCTTTAAATATGCTCTTCCAACAGCAGTGAAGTATTTTAAAGGCTGTGATAGTCATTACCATCTAAGTACAGTCAAGTGGTTCACCTCTCCAGACACCCTTGTGGAGAACCCTGGGCCACATCTTGTTGCCAAGCCTGAGCACCCTCACTGAACATGCATTGTGCCAGTAGCAGGCACGGCAGCAAGACCCACGAGGGCGCTGCCTGGTTTTAGGAGGCATTTGTAAGCTGCAAGAAAGCCCCGAGCGAGCTCTGATTCAAGCAAAAGTTTGGCTCTGCTTTCAGCACTGGTAACCTGTCCTTGAACATGATGGATGGCTGTATAAAATAAAGCACTACAAACTATTGCTATTCGGTGTACTAGAACAGAAAAATAACATGATGCTAATAATAGTTACTGACAATTCAGTGCTGCTTTTCATTTATGGCTCTCAAAAGCACATGATATTCCTTTGCATCTATGAGGTTTTCATATCACGAGGCTAACTAGGCAGAAAGCTAAACACAGGAGAAACTTTGGAAGAAACCTCTCACCAAAGCTGATGTCTCTAGGAAATAATTTGCAAATTTTGAAAAGACTTGAAGATTCATTAAATCATTCCAGGAGCTAATTACATTTCAGCAGCCTACCTGCAAATGGCAACAAAAGTGTTTTCTTTTAATTAGTTGACTGAGTGAATTATATTTTAAATTAATGATCTTCTCTATATTGCTGCTCGTGTCTGCTGGAATTCCAAGGGAGAAAAATCCCTGCGTATAACATCTCCTGCTCTCTCAGTTAATCCCATGCAAAACAGAGTGAGGTGACTGGAAGAATTTGCCTCTTAGCAGGCAAACAGTTTTCCCCGAGGCTGGGTAACGGCATTTGCATTGCAGCAAATTTTTTATTTGCAAATTGAACATGGAAATCCAAGTTAGAGTGGATATCGAGTGTTCCTTTCTTTACACTTCTCACTCCTCTGGCATGCTCAGAAAAACACAGCTCCTCCTGTAGGTAGCCGGTGTTGTCATGGCAATCTGATTCGTTTAGTTTTAAATTTTTTAGTTTAAATGTACTGTTGTGAGCTTTGAGGTAAATACAGGATGACTCATACCTAAAACTTGTTGCAGAACCATCTGAACTTATTGTTTCTGCTGCAAAAGTGAAAGTAAAGGATACCACTTAAAGCCATAAACAATATGACATTAAAATACTTGAGGAATTGTCTAACAGACCCTTTGCTGAGCTTGGAAAAGCCCTCATCTCAGCACTGCCAAACCCAGGAAATTAGAGCACAAGGATTGTGAGACTAGGGAAAAAAACCACAAGGTTTATAGAAATTTATGAGGCATTTCATTTATTTTCTGATTTTGGAGCATTTAAAGCTTTTCCCTCCAGCTTCCAGGGACTAAGACAACAGATTCCTTTCCAAAACTGTGCTACAGAAGTGATCACAGAGGTCCAACCATGTCCCACCAAAGCTGCATGGAAAAGTGAGGGGGCAGTGATCCTACTTTTTCTAGGTGCATACAAGAGTGTAACCTACTGCCTACCCAGTTCTGGGACAACAGTCCTATCCCTGACAGACAACCCTAATCCCAAAGACCCAGTGGGAAGCATCCATCTGCAAGTGGAAGATTTTCCAGCACTGGGGGTTTTAACGAGACAAGGGCAAAGGATTCTCCTCATTGCAGAAAAAAAAGGGCCTATCTAGAAGACAGGTAGTAACAGTGCACTTAACTAGTATTTGGGAAAAGAAGGGGATGTACAAAGCAGATGGGGATCTGAAACAGCAGCAGGAAGATAGCTTTTGCCCTTTCAGAAGTCACAGACCTTGGTTATGCTCTTCTGAGAAGACCTCCACGTTGCCAGGCACTCTGGGAGGTTTCAGTTCACTATTAAGGGTAAGAAGAGCTTTCTTATTAGGGAAAAGCTTCTCTCTTGTATTAACAGCTGAAATTATTTCAGCTCAAGGTTCTCTTCATTCTCTACAAAGCCCTAAACCCAAGTGTGTTTAACAAGTCACTTCACAATAACGTCCTCCTAGAGCACACGTGGCTGCAATTATAACCAGGTGGTGGCATTTAAGGATATTGTCTTAAAATTGTATATATTTCCACTTCCCCTGGGGAACTGTCAGTCCAGTCATGCCTTCCCACATGAGCTTATTTTCCTGCTCTGCATATTGTCAGCCTAAACATTTTCTTTTCGGAGCCTTAGAAGAAAAATATTCCCACTCTGTCTATCCAGCTCACTTGGTGATGGTGGAGTAAGACTACACAAACAAGCAACAGACAGACTACTTCTATTTAACATCCAAATATGAGTATAAATTACACAGAAAACACTTGTAACTGAAAAAAGTACTGTGTATTCCCTTTCATCCTTTTGCATCTAGGGGATGCAAACCTTTTGCATCTAGGGGAAAAAGAGCTGCCAGTCAGTAGGGGATAGGAATAGGAAAGATAAAGATAGGGATAAACAGACAGCTGCAGCTTGATAAATAGCAAGGTAACTCCTCTGCATGGGGGGCTGGGGGGAAGCAGGGGCACAGGAAGAAAAGCAGACTATGTTGTCCTCTATAACTACACAGCCTGAAGAGCTTTAATCTAATGAATGGCTCTCTATCAGTTGTTTCAACTCTGGGTCTAAGAATCTGAAAAATACCGAATTCTTGAAGAGTAAAGACTTTCAAAGAGCCTGTGAATTTCCAGTGAAGCCCAAGCCTGCTGTCAGAGTCTCAATGCTGGAAAACCTGGGACTGATCTCATATTGTTTTCCCTCTGCAAACCCCCATGTGCTGTGGGTGAGGGCATGTCTTGCTATCAGACCAGATCCTCTGCTTGTCACCGACAGCAGCACGCTCCAGAAGTCACACAGCCCAAATTCCCCAGCCACTGGTGGGCAACTGCTTCTGAAGAGGCAGCAGCAGATGGAGGGTCATCTAGACAGCCACTGAGATACTGGTGGCTGATCCTCAGGAAATTAAAAGCCAGACCTCATAAATCCACTGTGATAATCTTTCTGGAAATGGGCCATTGTATCCCAGGGCATTACCTACCCCATACTGATGGGAACCAAAGGGATGTCCTGGGCACGCTGCTTTGCCTCGGAGACTGCCTCAGAGTCTACCCCTTCTGTGTGGAAGTATTTTGGAAAGCAAAATGCATGGCCTATAGGAATCAATGGCATCTGCTTTGGCTGCACCCCCTCTACTCCATATGCCAGCTTTTTGGCAGGAAAGGCTTTTCATGTAACCAGCACTTGCAGCAAGCACTATGACCCATTAAGATGCCTATCAAACTGATTTCCAGAGCAGCACTACCTATCAGGGTCTATTCATCAAGCCAGGAAAACTTAACTGAGAGAGACACTGAAATCTTTCACGTGGCTCTGGGAAAGCCGTTTTCTCTGTAGGGTGGCCTTTGCTTTGGAGCACCATCTTCCAGACAGGCTCTTCCCTATCCCCAGCCCCCTTGAAATATTTACACTTAATGTATTGCCTGTCTGGCCCCTGGGTAGGCACCAGAGCAAATCCTACCAACACTGTTGTTCTCTCTTTTGTCTGGAAGTGATTCTTGAATGCTGGGTGCCTGCAGAGATTACAGGTAGGGCTGAAGGTAAGCACCTTTGGGCACACAGTAGAAAGCACTGGCATAACAGGCAGAACTTGACCACCACTCAGGTAGCCTGTGTAAGCCTGGCTGATTCAGAGCTGATATGTCACAGGGGTCTATTTTAATGCCAGCTCCTAGCCTAAGATCAGTGAAATCCCATACCAGAGTAGTTGATATGCTTGACTTCTGTTACCTTGGCAGAACTGGCTGGCACAGGGACCTATTTTTCCAGCACAGGTCCACGGTCTGCCTCTTGGTAGTTCATTCCCTTTGAAGTTACAACTGGGGTGATTAAATGCACCGCTCAGAAAACAGTCACAAATCTCTGTGAAAAGGATTATGTGCCAGTTTTTATGTATAAGCACTTCTTCAGCTTTCTGCAGCACTGAATTCTCATTTACCTGATTGAAACAGCAAAGAAATACAGAAAGCCAGCTTATAGAGAGAGCAGTTCAACCATAGGACAATTCTATCTCAAGGCAGTCCTAGTAGAAATGCATTAACTATTTAAGGAAACACCACAAATAATCTGCTTCATGCTCATAGTGATCAGCCTATGGAGGTCACAAGGCAAATGCCAGCAAAGATTAATATAACTTGACTTCCAAAGACATAGGTTTTTTAAAAAAACTGTACTTTTAGTTTGAAATTACAGGTAAGATTTAATCTGTTTCACACACCTTAAGACATGCTGCACAATGGATTTTTCCTTTGTCACATCACAGTGTTAGTAATACAATCTGTTTATCCAGAGGCCTCCTAATTCCCCTCCAGAATGGCAGAAGAAAGAAACATTGTGCAAAACATCTGAAGCATGTCAGCCCACTGCTCAATACCCTCCTAATTCTTGAGCTGCGCTTCAGCACACTGTTTACCTAAAGCTGGGTAACTCTCCAAACCTTTCTAATTGCATTCTTCCCCAGATTCTGTCTAATACAAGCAAGAATGTTTGAACAGAGGTTTGGGATTGGTTTTCCTATTTCAAATATCACCTACCCATAGCAGATTTTGAGATGAATGTCTGTGTTCTTTAAGGTAGGCCACTGGAGAAGGTATATCCTTCCTGCAGTGTACAACAGCCTGTATGGACAGGCTTTAATGGCAGGGTTTATTAATAGCAGGATTCCCAACACCTTCGTTTCTGCCTCTGCTGAGAAAGGAAATGGTGGGCACATCTCATCTTCTCACATCCCCTTTGTCAAGCAACACACTGAAGCCCATGGAAATGTGGCTTTCATTTATATCATTAAGTTTTGAGAATATCACTTGTAATTTTAAGGACATTAATTTAGCAAACATGCTGGACAAATGACCGTTTTTAAAGACTGAAAAACTGTCACTATTTCAGCATATTTAGCCTTTCAATTGTTAAATAAATCATTATCTGTCTACTTTGATTTATACATTTGTGTTTTCTTAGATTGGAGCCTGGTTACACAGAACACATAGGCATGTTCTAAGGCCAAACTAAGCCACACCAAAGGTCTATCCAAACCAGGCTCCTCTCTCCGGCAATGACCAAAAGTCAATGCCAAGCAAAGTATGTAAGAAGATGATAATTTTTTGACTCAGTTTCTAGCTGGCACGATGTCTCCCAGCTGGATGTGGTTTCTGCACATTTAGTAGCGTGGATTTTTTTTTTTCAACTTGGCAAATCTCTCTTTGAGCCTGCATAAACTTGCAGCACATTGCCAGTGTCCTGCACTTAACTACCTGTTGCAAGCTACCTCCTTGGCTTGCTTTGAACCTGTCTCCTCTTAGATTCATTTGACACACCTTAAGGTCTCTACGCTCCCCTCCTCCACACAGTCATGGATGCACAGACCTCTCTCACATCCCCAGTCATGTAACCGACACCACCAGCAGCACAAATTCTGACCTTGTGACTCACTACTTTTTCAAACCCACAACTTACACCTACCCCTAATGTTGGTTCCCTTGCCAGCCTTGGGACGCCTCACCAGCTGACATGCAAACCTTACAAGAGTTAACAATACTCCTTTGAGTTCGTCCTATGTCAGCCAAGACCTCAGCTCCAGAGCTAACTTTATGCATTTCACAAAGACTGCCACACATTTCCAAACTACTGTTTTCCTTTTTTACTCCACTGTTATCAGCCTTCCTCCTAGTCCCACAGAACTGGCCAAGTCTTACAATACTTTTCAACTCTGTTGAAAACCATAACATTTACCGTGATGAGACATGCACAAAAAACACATTTCCAGCTCAGTGCAAACAAAGACAACTCCTTGAAAATAGAAACTCCCATTTGTGACCTGCATGATCTTCAGAGTTGTAAAACAACTTGCCTGAGCCCTTGCTTCAACTACAATTACAGTGTTAGTAATCACCTCGACATCACCACTGATCTTTCTTTTAGTTTTGTGGGGTTTCTCCCTTCTGGTCTTGGCACCAAACTTAGCTCTTCCACTCCCTTCTTCTGAACTCAACCCATATTGCAAATAACATCCTGGCTTTAAATTCAGTGCTATATGCCAATTACTGCCTTCAAAACCTCGTTCAAAGATTCTCACAATGGCTCCTAATATGCTGCTGCCACTGTAGGTGTCCACAGTTGAAGTACACACTGCTTAGGAGCTTCTCTGAGGCTGAACCATAAGGATAAACTCTCTGGGATCCACCAGTTGAGCAGCAACCACACACACCAGCACCTACCTGGATGCTGAATATCCTCGAGCCCTGGATGTCCTGGACCCTAACCTAACACCAGGGCCAGCAAGTTATATCACTTCCAAACCACCCTCAAGCAGTTTACTCAAGTAACACCACTTCTTGTTTCCACCCTGTAGAAATGCCAGGCTTTAAAACCAACATTATCTCTTCAGTCTCCCTCTTCCCTGCATCTAAGCTGTACACCAACCCTGCATCTCAGCCTCACCATCCTGCTGGCTGTTCATGGAATCATCAAATAGTTTCGGATGGAAAGCACTTTTAAAGGCCATCCCCTCTGCGATAAGCAGGGAAATCTCCAAATAGATTAGGTTGCTTAAGGCCCCATCCAACCTGACCTTGTATGTATCTGGAGATGCAGCACCTACCACCTCTCTGTGCAACCTGTTCCAGAGTCTCACCACACTCCTTGTAAAGAATTTCTTCCTTAAAGCTATTCTAAATTGATCCTCCTTCAGTTTAAAACCACTACCCCTTGTCCTGCTGCAACAGGCCCTGCTAAAAAGTTTGTCTCTGTCTTTCATTTAAGCCCCCTATAGGTACTGGAAAATGCTTGAAGGTCCCCCCAGATCCTTCTCTTCTCCAGGCTGAACAACGCCAGCTCTCTCAGCCTTTCCTGACAGCAGAGGTGTTCCGTCCCATTAATCATTTTCATGGCCCTCCTCCGGACTCACTCCAACAGGTCCATGTCTTTCCTGTGCTAAGGACCCCAGAACTGGATGCAGCATGCCAGGAGGAGTCTCACAACAACTGAGTAGAGGGGCAGAATCACCTTCATATGCCACTTCAACCTTGCTAGCCCCATCTGACATCTTAGTCCTGCACTTAGGATGACTGGCACAATGTCAGTTCTGCAGCAATAGCTTCAGCTCTGACCATGGCAAGATAAAGTCTCAGGTGAGAGTTATAGTTCGAGTCTGAAAGAGGAGATGTGGAAGGAAAAGGTTTGTTGCCAAGATAAGGACTGTGGTCAGTGGGTGCATCATGGGCTGTCAGTTCAGAGACAGCCACTGCATCTCTGCCTGCCTGCAGGACTGACATTGAGGCCTGCTGGAAGGAAGGGTTTCCTGAATGGAAGATATAGGCTTCTGGGTAAATTGGCTAAAATGAGGATTAAGATCAAGCTCAGCAGAAGTGAAAGAAGTGTGATATCTACAGGGATTGAGAATCCCTTCAGAATAGTAATACTGTTTTTTACTGGCATGGATTGCCTTAATTAGGTTTGGAGCAGGTAGGTGTAGCTGGACTGTAGATGAAGCCGGGGCTGCTGCTGGGTCCAAGGGAGGACCTCAGCCAGTAGCACTCTGACTTGTTTTTCCCAGGCAAATAATAAAATTCATAGTGCCAGTGGTAAAAATAGTCACTGTTTCATCCCTCAAGAATGACTTAGCTTTTCGGTTTAAAAAACCTTCCACTGTCATCACAAGATGTAAAGAGACAAACATGCAAAAGACACACGCAGCACAGAATAGGTAAATGAAATCTAGCCAGGATCATTTATGACTTGATGACCCCCATCTCAGCACAAATGTATGAAAAAGGGACAGCAGCAAATCCTTCACACTGTGCTGCACCAAGTCTGATATTAATGACTCCACCAGAAACACTGCAAACACATCAGAGCTTTCCGAATCAGACAAAGTGCTTCCTGGAAGCACTTTTAGCCTTGATGGTAATAGGAGCTGTTGCCACATTATCATAAAGGTCCCCCAAATGAGAACCAGCCCAATTCTGCAGCAGATGTTGAATAAGGATTGATCCTTATCTGTGTCTCAGCTGCAATTCCACTGTTGGAATGAGGAGCCAGCACAGCCAGAAAGTGGCACAGAGGAGGACTGCTCCTATTTTCATTTGAGACATCAGGAAATTCCTCCAGAAGGATCCAGCAGCCAACCAGAGCAAACATTTATGCACATGGCCCTTCCGCCTTCACTGATATTCCACCAACAGCCATGGTCATCCCTTTCTTACACAAACTTCAGCTGAAGCCAAAACTCTGAATGCTTGCAGACTATATCTCAGGAGCATCCAGTTTTAAGGCTTAGGATTAGGCTTCAGCCACTGAGCTTTCCAGGTCCTGTGCTCAGGCAATCAAACTATATTTTTTGAGTTTTGCATAAAAATAAGTGCACATTTTTCAGTAAGAAAGCATCTCTAATATAACTCTATAGGACCAGGAGTGTGCTTTGGTTGCTTTATATTAAAGACAGAGCAATGAGAAGTAATTAAGACAACAAAACAAGTCTTCTCAATTGTCATTTGTAAACCATTTTAGTGCAGGGAAAAAAATAATGTCAAGACTACATTTTTGAAAACTTATGTTTGATCACTGGCATTGTACCTCGTCAGGAAATACGGTGAGAATGAAGCTGGATTGTCCTGCTCTGAAAACATCGGCATGGATCCTCCCATTATCCAGAGGCGGAAATACAACACGAGAATCACCTTCAAAGAAGAACATCTCTGTTAGCAATGCACTACTAAGAAGAATTATGACCTCCAGCAAATATTTTGTTGTGATAACTCTCCATGCTCTGCAAAGTGAGGCAGCTCAGCAGTTGAGGCAAAATTCAAGTTTGCCCCCCTATGCAGGGTGACAAACCTGCGAACCCTCAGCACAGACAGCACACTGTGGTGTTGGGTATCCCTCTTCCGTGTCTGCTTTACTGACAGCAACTGGCACATCTCGGCTACCCACCACAAAGGCAGCATTTTGAAGGACAAATCCGTCACCCTGCTGCAGTGTGGACTGCAGAGTTTTGCTATTGACCTCTACCTAAATACAGAGGGGAAAATCATGGCTGATGTTCTTAAAAGCTCTTATCGTTCATTCATGCTGGCACAGGTGTAAGGACAAGCTCCATTGGTGCTTCTCATGATGTGTAACCCAATGCCTGGAAGGATTTCTGTGAGCTGGCACTCCTCCACCTTTCTGGTTACCACTTGTCAAAGGACAAGCAAGGGGATCCAGCTCCTAGAGCAGCACAGGGAACTGCACACTCAGCACACCTCCACAGTGGGGCTAGTTTTCTCCCCTGGGACATGTCAAGCCCTGCCTGGAGCACATCAAGAAGCAGGTATTTGCAGGAAAAGTTTTCCTTATGACTCTTACTGAGCCCTGCACTGGCATTAACAGCATGCCACTGACAACGCAGCCCAGCGCCAGAGAGTCGCTCATATTTAGGGCAGGAAATACTTGCAGGTGATTACATGGTTGTAAGGGCAACCACTGTAAATCAAAAAAAAATTCGAACTGAAAACACAATAATATTCTTGTTTCTGACCAGCTGAAATTTTCTAGACTAATTTCCAAGACTAACTTCCAAGACTAAGTATCAAGATCTACCATCTGAGTTTCTGAGTGTTTTGGGATACCACTACGCATTGTTCATTCTTGTCAAATACACAGAAATACACGCTTGAGTCCATTCATACTTACATAGCTTATCACCAAAGCAGCTCTCTTCAAAAAAGGCCTTGCGGTATACAAGAAATTCTGGTTGTTATTTGCAGTCAGGTAGCTGAAATATGAGGAAACAAATATTTGTTGTAATACTTTTGAAACCGTAACTTGTTTTTCAAATGTCGAAAAAACCTGTACATTCTTTTAACCCTAAACTAATGATGCAGTAATGACATCAACTCTTCAAAGATCTTTCCACATAACTTAAGTAAAACATAGTGACTAGTTCAGGTAATACGCACTGTAATACACTGCAGTTTTCCCATCAAAAGCTGGTTTGGGTCTGTCTGTTGGTTTAGGGGTTTTTTTTTTGTTAAGTCTTCAATTAACTCCTTAATCCTCAGAAAAATCCCACGTGTGTCTTAGTAAGATTGCTGTCTTCAGACTCCCAGAAGACTACACCGAGACACATTTTTAAAAGGTCACCCAAACAGAGCAATTCAATTTTAGACCGTGATTAAAATGCAAAAACTCCTTGTTCCCAGCCCTCTGCTCAGTCCCTGGAGGCGAAAATAACTATCTGGGAGAATTGATTTTAAGCATTTTTTTGGAATGTATTCTGCATGCTTAAGTTTCATTACAAGTCTGCTGACAAAGTGCTATGATAATTAATTGCACAGAGACAAACACACAGGTGGCTTACTGTTGTACGAATGTTCATAAAACCCTTCCTGTTTCTCAATGAGTGAAATTAAACTGTATCTGAAGCCAAAACTACACATTTATTTTAATACAGAGTAGAAGCACTTGCCAAAGTCTAAGGAGCTTTCTTAATACAACAAACAGTGCCATACCCATGACATTAATTCTATGATAATTCCATTTCTATTGAACCTTACAGATGCTTCATTATTGTAATAAAACAATGACAAAAAGAAATACAGAAGAGACAACAGGAATATTTTAAGCATATAGGAGCTACAAAGCTATTGGAAAAATGACAAGTTATTTTAAGAAGTTATAAATAGCAAGTAAACAAAATAAATTCAGAAAGAAGACATTTACACATTCTTCCATGGAACATACAATCAGTACCAGGATACTCTATTTAAATGATTTACAAAAACTGCAGCTTGTATTGCAACACCTTCAAGCAAGTTACCTTTCCAAGCATGAAATCATCATATGTTTCTCCCGTAAACATCTAGGTGTATAAACGTATCTTATTTCCTCTCCAAATTCCTCAAGACAGTCTATCATCTAATTGCTTCCATCCTTTCAAGTCTTTGAAAAAAACAAGATTGAAGCATTTCCTGATGCAGCCAAGAGTCTTTAATATCTGGCTTTTTGTTCAAATTTTCTATAGTAGGAAGTTTGCAAGCCTGGTCACCATGGTGAGATGAAAAAAAGAATATACTGCAGAAAAAAGCACCAGGGCAAGGCCAGCAAGAAACAGAGGCAGCATTTAAAAAGAGAAAACAAGTACATCTGGGTCCTCTCTACAAAGTAACTCTCTTCAGAAAACTTTCCCTAAGTGTCATGCTTAAAACTAAGTAACTAAACCATACAATGTAAAGCAAGCCAGGTGACTTTCAGTCTTTGGTGTCTACTTATTGTCAAATGTTGACATTTAAGCACCAAACCTGACTTAAATGTCAGACTAGTCTTCAAGGGCTGAATGCCTCAAAGTGCAAAGTTTCTCGAGCTCCCACTGATTTTAATCAGGCTCCAGCAAGTACAAGTGAGATGAAACTAAGCCTTCAGCTTTCTCTCCCCATGAAAGGTCAGGTTGGCCTTCAAGTGTTCACCATGGCCCTAATCCAAAGCCCACTGGAACCAAAGGGAAAGCCTCTCACTGACTTTAACAGCATTTGGACCAAACCCCAGTCTTTTGTTCCCTACTGGAACCTTTTATGAAACTCAACCACCTCATGATTTGCAGCAGGAACCGAAGTGTTTGGTTGCACTTTGTTTATATTTGTATGTGTGGAGAGAGGAGAGCCCTCTATTTATCACACTGTCTGACTCTTTTCACAAACCTTTTTTCACTCGCTCATACTTTTATCTCACTGCAACACTTTAGGCAGGGATTTTCCATTACAAATATTTGCTTTAGGTGGAATTATTCTAGGAAAAGATCAACTAGAACAGTTCAACTATTTCACCAAGGCTTCAGTTACAGACAAAGGAGCACTTTTATCAGCGTCAAGGAGTCTGACAACTTCATCCTTGAGAAACCGCATCACTTGTTGCGCATTCATCCTTTGCAGTACAGTGCAGGAATACTTACTCTTTAAATGTCTTGATTTTGAATTCTTTTGTTGGCCTATGAGGAACTAAATGCTGCCCACATCTTGTACCTTCCTTGCAGCAAGCCTAAGGCCATGCAGGCTACCAAGCACAGTTTCGAGACATGAGTCTGTCACAGAATCACAGAATGGTTCGGGTTGGAGGGGACCTTAAAGATCATCTAGTTCCAGCCCTCCCTGCCATGGGACACCTTCCACTAGAATCAGGTTGCTCAAAGCCCCATCCAACCTGGCTTTGAACATTTCCAGGGATGGGGCATCCACAACTTCTCTGACCAGCCTGTTCCAGTGCCTCACCACCCTCACAGTAAAGAATTTCTTCCTAATAGCAAATCTAAACCTGCCCTCTTTCAGTTTAAAGCCATTCCTCCTTGTCCTATCACTACATGCCCTTGTAAAAAGTTCCTCTCCAACCTTTTTGTAGACCCCCTTTACGTACTGGAAGGTCTCCCAGAGTCCCCTGTTCTCCAGCCTGAAGAACCCAAACTCTCTCAGTCTGTCTTCATAGTAGAGGTGCTCACTCCAGCCCTCTGACCATCTTCATGGCCTTCCTCTGGACTTGCTCCAACAGGTCCATGCCCTTATCTCCAACTCAAAGTTTATCTGAAATGTTGCAGGGTAGCTTTGGCCACTGCAGAGCAGGCCTTTTGAAAGCATTTCAGAAAACCCTGACGGGTCCCTCACAGTTTATGTTGTGGAGCAGTAACACCTCCAGGAACAAAGAAACCCCTGCATTGACACTAACTGCAAATCACCACTCTGTGCTACAGAGGAGGTGGGCAGCAAGCAAGAAGGAACCAGAATGAAAGCAGTGGGTAACTGGGAATGGGTGAAGCAAGATTTCAAAGAACTCTGAGCTTTCTGATCTTTCCTCCAATTGCTTGTGCTACTTTGCAGCTTCAGTTAAGAAATGTTTTTTTCCACAAAAATTCAGTTAAGAAGTTAAGCTTTTCCATTTTGAGAAGGCTGCTGTCCTGAAGTCTGTCTGGAAACCCCAAAAGATAACATGGTTCGTTGCTCAGTAATCCTGCTCTGCACCCATCAGATTGACCTGTGGGAGTGGCATAAGCGGAGAGGTTATGCTCAATGCCTCAAAGCTTTACAAGAACCACATGGTTTTCCAGACCATCTTATCAGAGCTGCTACTTGTGTCAGGGAAGGTAACTATTACAACATCTCATGTCTGCTGCAGGCAAAGAACAACACTCAGTTTGTGTGTTAAAATAAAATGAACTGCAAATGGGACCTGGATAAGGAAGTTTGCTAAATGTCAGTGACACACAGCATGTAAAATGGAGTAGCTTTTTATATGTAAAAACTGCAGCTTGCAAACATATCTAGGGTTACACTGAACTTTGCTTGGGCAACCTTAAGAGCAGCGAAAGCTCTTAATTTTGCCTTTAGCTAGGAGAAGCAAAGAAATCATCATTATAACAGCTAAACTGTTTTATATCTTTTTTAAACAGCTGCCTTGTAAAAAGTCATTTACAGGTCAGATTTCCATGCATTTGCCAACCTCTCTAGGCTGCCAAACATCCCTCTGTTCATGGGAACCACTCCCTATCACCTGCTCCACCCCAACCAGCGCAGCGTAGCTCCCCCGTGCCAGGACACACACATGCATTCATTCCCACAGGAGAGCGGGTGTGGGACATAGGTAGGGAAAGTGTACTGATAGTAGCACCACACAGCAAAATGCTACCTCCAGAGTCGGTGAACATTTCAAGGTGTGATTCTTCCAGATTTTCCTAAGAAAATTATAAAATTTGAGGAGGAAATCCAGATCGCCAGCTTCGTTAAACGAGTGCGAAAAGAGCCCATTTGGGAAGAGGTTCCACTTCTGCTTTGTGCCAGCTGTCCCACAAAGTAAGCCAGCATGTAATTGCCTACTTGCTATCTTTTAAAAGCCTTTCAGGAATACTCCCCAAAGCAACCAGAATCACAACAAACAATAAATCCAAGAAAAGCTTAATAATGCAGGGACTTCTCTTGTGAAGTTCGAGCGGAGGCCAAGACAGATATTTGGCAGCTCCCGCTTCCTGAAAAGCACGGCTCATCCTGAAATCAGTTACATCATCAGGGCACTGCGAGGTTTTATAATTGAAGACAGCGCGGTAGGTGGCCTAGTAAAATTCAATACCATGCATTTTACAGGAACACAAACTTTGCTGGTACCATATGGACTCTGTGTTAATCAAAACAAACTTCTCCAAGAAGCAGGCAGCTTTTTTCATTTGCCTGTACCATTGGAGGCATCCAGAGTTTACAGAACAGTGTGGAGCAGCACCTCTGCTGCTGTTCATTGCCATGGCTGTGTGAGCTATTGCAGACCACTATGGGCAACACCTTTATCCCACAGTGCAGCTGACTCAGCTTTGGTATAAAACATGAACTTGCTTGGTGTTCTCTTTGAAGGCTTTCTCAAACAAGTAAGATCTATAAGAGATGCTCCCAATCAGGAACACCTAAAACACCAAGAGGAGTATGCAGTAGAATAAGCTTTGGCATTTCAAGAGCATGTTTTGGCCAGGTCCCTCCACTGTGAGAGGATCATTGCTCCCATTTATATTCTTCTCAGGAAACAGATCCAGTTCCCGGCAACCATGAGAGTTTTGAAATAGCACTTTCAAAACTCTAATACTAAAAGAAGATATTGGAAGGACGAGCACAGAAGCAAGGCTGTTCTCTTATTCTCAATTATTGATAACAGTAAGACACCTCTAATCAAGACATTTTTAAACTCCGAAGGGGCTATTTTAAGTGCATATCAAAGCTTTAGGTCATGGATAGATGCACACCTAATTCCAAACCAGTCTGACTGACTCTCCTGGTGAGAATGAGTAAGTTTTACAGGAGCCATACTCTGTCTATAGAGACCACCTTCCCTTTTCTACTTAAAGAGGACTTCCCTGTCGTCTGTCCAGCCAGCTGCATCTTATACTGGAAAAGTATCTTTTCCACCTAGCAGCCTATATTCCCCTTGGGGACAACCATTGAAGGGCAAGTGTATGTGAAATCCCAGGGAGAAAATAGGAATGAAAATCCGCCATGGAGTAAAAAAACTGAAGTAAAAAAAAAAAAAAAAATCAATATATTCCAGACACGTCTGGATATTTAACTTGCTTAAAATACCTGTCCGTGTGGGGAAATAAAATACCAGTCATAACTACAGGGTTTTGCAAGGAAGAAGAAAAGCCCTCCTGCTTCCTCCTTTATGAGTAGTCTTGACATTCCTCACAGCATGTGTGTGGCATCCTTGCTCCTTATCTCCCCAGAGAGCTTTAAAGCCCAGCTACCACTACCCACGCAGACCCAGATGCATAAACACACACAAACAGAAGCAGTTTTACAGACTCTTTTGGGAGCCATGAAGAGATTTTATGAAAAGTCACAACTGTTTTAACTCATTTGCACTGATAATGTCATGTACTCTTTGTGTACATTTTCAGTTGTGACCGTATTTGGAGTTCCTGCTGTTTACTGGATTTCTGGGGAAAGCAAAAGCAGGGCATAACTGCACTGGCATATACAACAGAGGTGGTGATCCCCCTCATGGCTTTTTCTTATTCTCTTAGGCAATACATACCTCATTCTGTGTGGGATGAAAGCAGAGGACGAAAACTGGGAGGAACAGGGAAAAGAGGAGAGAGAGGCACAGTAAAGGACCAGGAATAGAAAGAGAAAAAAGGAAAGTAGCAAAATGCACTTAACGGATCAAAGATGTGACCAAGAAGATGAAAAAGGGTTTCTCTTCATACCAGACATTCCACAGACATGGCAAGGAGACAAGGTGGAGGAGGGCTAACAGGAAAAATAAGACCTCATCAAAGCATGGTCACCTTCTGCCAGATCTCAGGAAACTAAAGCACTGTGCCTGCAATTTAAAGCTTCCATCGATTTTTGCCTTTTTTTTTCCCCCACATCACACATACCTGAGGCATTGAAATCCTCCACTAGGCTCATTATTCCCTGTCCTAACCCAGTGAAGGGCTGGTAAAGGGGTATTTCAAGTAACTGCATTAAAAGCAGCACTGACAGCAGCTTTGGCTGCTCCCCACATTCAACTCCAAATCCGTATTTTCAGCTGTTTGTGCTTTTGACAAGCTTTATTCATTCAGGCTAAAAATTTTGCATTCCAGGAGCTTGTGTCAAGCTGAAACTGTGTTCTTCCTTGAAAGTATCCAGTAAAATAGTTAGGCTGTTCCTGAAAAAGCAATTAGAGAGATTTGCCCATAACAACAACATTGTGCAACCACTTCACTGGGAAAGCGTCAGTGGTTCTGTACTTTGGAGCAGGGATTTGAGGTTTAGTAGAGGGACTGCAGAGATGCTGCTGTTGTTGATTTCGGTGACAACTGACTCTGCTTCTGGGCATGTGACAAGCCACTGGGAAAAGAATTCCATTTGCAACACTCACTAGAGATCTGTAGCAATTCTCCAGGGTCTCCAGCCCTACCAAACACCTTCTAGAAGGAACAGCATCAGACTCTCCTTGCATTGCTCCTGCAAAGCCACTGAGATAGGAGACTCTCCTGCACTGCCTGTATCCAGCCTGCTTGGACTGCAGAGGCCTGAAAATTTGTCTCTCTGAAGAGAAGGCTATCTGAGCATGTGTTACATGGAAGAGAGGGCACATAAAGGGACAAGAAAGGAAGTTAGGCCCAAAGAGGAAAGGGATGGGGAAAAAGATGAGCCAGGAAGAGAAAGATAAGAGATACATGGAGATATCTAGACCTTTGCTGCTGTCAGAGATCCAGTGGCAGTATCCAAAAATTCTGCTGCCACTGGAGCTCCACTCACTAGTGTGCCCACTGAGCACTCTCAGGAGCTCTACTGCAGCACAGGAGGCTGCACAGGAAAACCTCTGCTTTCCCCGGAGCAGCTCCACTTGTGAAAGCAGCTGTGCTGTTGATGAACCAGCCCAGCACGAGCAGATGGACCCAAAACCACAGAGGACAGCCAGGACTCCTACAGACTGACTGCTGCCTTTTCAGCTGCACAGAAAAGATCAGGCAGCACTCAAATACAGGCATCCCTAAGACACAGCACATCATCCACGGACCAAGCTCACTGTGCATGGCCAGGCTTGATGAAGGAGCTGCTTGCACAGGCAGGGAGCACAAGGCCTGTGAGGTATCTAAAATACACTCCCTAATCACAAAAAAAACTAGCTTACTCAGCAGCTTTTATGTGGAGAAGGGAGGAGGTTATCCACCACTCATGCACAAGGCTCCGTTATCACAGCTGTAAATTATTGAGGTGTCCCTGGGAAGCAAGTGTCCTAGTAAAAATTTACAAACAAGCCATAAAAGATGTGGAAGTGTGCTGCCCTACCTTGATGTTCTCTGTGAAGTGTTTCATGTGACTAAATACACACTGATCCAACTAGTCTGCTAATTTACAGAAGGAATCAGGGTGGATTTAAAATTATGTATGTACAATTAGGGAATTAAGACTCTAACTTTTTGCTGTTGTCTTTGACAAGGATACCAGTAAGCAAATTTTAAAAAAACCAACCCAACAACAACAAAAAATAGCAGAGGAAGGGCACAGAAATCATTGTCTGTGAGACTGTCACTATTTTTGGTGATCCTCCTTCCTCCTCCATGCATCAGCCCTAAAAATGGGATAGGCACTGATAAGAAGTATAGGGGTAGGTAAGGGTCAGCTGGTCCCAATCCCAAACCTGAAACAACTTTTTAAGGAATTTAAAACATTTTACTGGTACAGAGTTTAACTTGAGGAAGGAGGGGAAGAAAGCAAAGTTTTACAGGCGAACCTGTTCTCAATCAGGGCAAATGCTCAGTTGTGGGTTGTTGGGTTTTTTTCTTAAATATACTGCTCAACTGAGTTATATCTTATAAATCATCATTTAGGGTCAAACCAAAAAAATCCTTTTTGCAATGCTTGGAGAGGCACATAACGTTTTAGTTGTGAGCATTTCTGGTAAATCAAATAGAAGTGGTAAGCAAAAGTCTGGTTTCAGAGAGAAACGTGGGCACAATTTGCAAAGAAATGCAGGGAGAAAATGAGCACCCAGACCTCCTGTAAAGGTAGCCTGAAGAGCATTGCTTTATTTCAAAACCTATTTGATTGGAATTTTTTTTAATTCTTACATAATTTACTTGTAATCTGAAACTACCTGTAAAATTCAATTTAAATCCACATTTTGCACTTAACTGGGAAGGGGGGAAAAAATCATGCATCCACAACTTGAATCCTTGACTTTGAGATAAGAGGATGAAAAGAGGAACACTTATCACACTGCTATGATGGGGGAGCGGGACTGTGGACCTTCAGGACAGTCACACAAGTGCTGGTGAACTCTGCACACATACTCTATGTCCAAAAACCAATTTATGGACATCAACAAAAAAAACAGCAAGTGAAAATGAGAAAATAAGTAAAAACAAGTGAAAGGCAAAATTCAGACAGGGACATTATCATGCATTTGATAATCACCTTTCCTCCTCCTCCCCTGGCTGCCTCTGCCTTAAGACAGTGAGGTCTACGTGGACTAAAGGACCACGTTGGCACAGGCTTTAGGAGAGAGGGAGAGAGCAAGTACAGTGAAAAAGGCACTACTGCAATAGCAATGGTTTTCTTATCAAAGCATTAAGGAAGACAGAAAAGCTTGGTTTCTTCTGAAGATGCCCACTAAATTAAAGGAGGTTATAACCCAATCATTTATAGCAGATTCTTCCCAAATTCACGATAGATAGGAAAGGGATGGTCCTTGTTTGGATCCAGACTTTTGTCAAAAGCCCCAAGTGGCAGAGACACTAAATTCAGTTGTATCATCCTCAGACTGAAGCTTGGTCCCTTTTCCACAGCTTTTCCTTCACATTGAAACCTATCCTCCCCCTACTTAAAACACAGTTTACTGCATGTTAGTGCTAAATACTTCAGGAAGAAGCTACTTCCTTTCCAGAAAACTCTTAATCTGACATTTGATCTACCATGTCCCTTGGCTTTTGCCGGATTAAATAACGCAATCTGTAAATATGTCACAGCCATCTCTGAAAACAAAATAAATGGTAAAAAACCCCCAACCTTCCTCACTCTTTTCCCTTAGAAAATGGTCTGTTATTTTTAACATCTGCAAAAATAGCTTGTTCTTTTTAAATATGAATGACATGAGTCTGTTAGCAATATAGTGAAGAATCAAAATAACATTCTTCAGAGTTGATATCCCTTCAGAGAAACTTTTTGATGTTTGCAATCAAATGCAACTCAATGCCAAAGTTATACTGCAACACAGAGAGAATCTGAAAGAAAACAATTCAAAAATTGGCAGCAAATTACTTCTTTTGTCAGCAGCCCTGTAAGTAAATCGTGCCTGTTCTATTACTGTTGGCATGAAATACCAAATACTATATTTCCAACAACTTTTATCTCTGTTGCTTTTCCATACTAGCATCTACAAATCCTTAAATTCTTCAAATTAAAAATGGACCAGCTCTTTCATCACAGGCACTTGTGGTTCAGTTATGATAGGGTTCATCCATAAAAAATAAAAATTAAAATCTGCAATAGCCAGTAAAGATTAGTGGCTTACTTTAAATGGATTTCCTCTGCAAAGCTATTCTTTATATCTTATCTAAACAGATAATAAATGCTAAAAGCCAAAAGCACATCAATAAAAAAATAATTCTGAAACTTGGCAGAATTAGAAAAAATAATTACATTTTATCCTATTTCGACCACAATTCAGTGTCATCTACTGCCAGAAAAATAAAACCACAAATGTTTCAGTCTTCTTTAAGTCACTAAGATATTCACTTTGAACTACATCGGCAACTTCCAAAAAATAAGCAGTAGCAAGAAAACATCATTTTGCAGTCTCCATCTCCACGGAAGTAGGCTTAAATTCTGATATTTAAAAGCCTGGCAAGCATGAAAGATCCTGCACAGTTTCTCACATGAACGTTTATGGGATATTGCACTTTAGCCAAAAATATGAGCAGCTTCTGCCTTGAGGATTTTCCCGCAGCCTGTAACAAACACACCCCCAACCACATCAAACTTTTACAGGGTGGGGCTGGAGCTGACACTGAGTAACTCCACCTTCCCACCTAACCAAGAGCCTCTCTGCCCCAGGCACCCCACGCTAGAAGCACGTCAGGGAAACCCATGGAAACACATCGGGAATTTTGTTCAAGGCTTCGCTCCCCTCCAATGTAGCCATGTTCTGGGTCGTTCTGGTAGACCATAACCAAGATCACTTCAACAAGGTCAACTGGTAACAAATGTCCCCTCTCCAGCCCTACTGTGCAATGCAGCTCCGCAGTGCCGAAGGGATTCCTGCTCTGGCACCACATCCTCTGGCATTGCAGCTGTCCCACAAGCCAGACAAAAGGAGAGTGCGAGGGTGTGAGCAGACAGGCCCTAGTGGGCAAGGAGAAGGAGCCACACATGATGGGAAAGGTTGTAGGACCTCAGACTGTGCTTCAAACTGGACTTCAAACAGTGATGGGATCTGGTCAAAAATGACACAGCTGTCCAAACAAGGTGATGGAGGAGGGGAGAGGTGAGAAGCCGTACCTGTGCTACCACAAACACATCCACTCATTCCTAAGGGATGGTGGTGGCTCTTGCAGGACCACTGCTGCATGGTGGACACAGCCAGGACCTCGACCTCAAAGCCACCAGAAGAGTTGCTATGGAAGCACAGCGGCACAGCCTCTGCTCCACAGCACACCAGCAGTCCCACTGCACCTAAAGGAGGAGAACCTTTTCTCCCAAAATCACTTGTAAAGAAGCCCCAGGACGTCCAGTGCTGCAACAAAAGTGACCTAGAGATTCTTGCATAGATTTACTCACAGAAAACAGGTATTTGCATTAAACTAACCAATTCTTTTTCTTTTCTTGTTGCCCTTTACTATTTGCACTGCATATGTCTGATCCTATTATTAAACACAATAAATAGCCCTTGTTGAATAATCAAAAGTACCAGCCAGCATGGGTAATGTTGCCAACCAAGACTGAAGACAGAGAACTGCCGTTATTTCTGTATTTGAGTTATTGATTAAATGTAACATCTGCAAAGCAGCAATCAGAATTGCTATTCCACAAACATTCCCAGAGAAATAGAGACTTATTCCAAGTGCCAATCACATGCACTCTTGTGGTTAAAATGCAATTAAACAAGTAAAGCATCCAATATACCCACAAGCCAAAGAAAAACAAATCACAGGAACCTAAACTGGGGAGCGAAAACAAAGGGAAGACTTTTAAAACACAATTCAAAAATGAGAAGTATGAATACAGACTGTTGTTTGTAAGTCATGGAAAAAACGTTGAGGTTGCATGTATATGTATTATTTATCCACAAGCAAAAAGGCCTTTTTCCAAAATATGTCTCAGTAGGAAAAATCTTGTGAAACAGTAATGCTTTACTCCTTCCAGAATACTGTCTTTCTTTCTTATGCTTCCTGGTTAACTTTTGAAGTTTTTTCAAGTGATAAAATGACGGGAAGAAAAACATTCCTGAATTAACTACGTAAAACTCTTGCCCTCAGACCCTGAAGAAAGAAGGTTATTTTGAGAAAAATAAGAGAGTAAGAATAATACCAAACAAATGTACAGTTTTAGCACTCTCTGTTTGATTGTGCCAGAAACTGATACAGAGAACAACATCCTCACCGCGAGCAAAGAGCCAGAGGCAGAAGCCATGCTGGGGGGACACCAGGGACCGCTCCATGGCTCCATGGAGGACAGCCAAGGGCATGGTGAGCCTGTGCACTGCCATCTCCCTTGGAGGGAGCGGGCCAGGTGTTTTGGAAGAGTACAGACACTCTGAGAGCACAAGCTTTCAAATCACACCTACCTTGTGGATCCACACGGGTAAGAAAGGCGCAACCTCCAAACCAGCAGCACGTACCATTACATTTGGCCATCACGCCCCTCCCGCGGTGCTCAGTATAGGAGGCACCTACAGTGCAGGCACCAGCCCTGGCTCAGAGCTTCTCCTCCCTGGTGAGGAGTCTCTGACCTGCCCTGCCTAGAGCAGGGGGCTGCTGCAGTGTTTTTTGAGGAGTGGGGAAGCGGTAGAGTGGAGTGGAGTTCACTTAAGCGGCTGCTGCCTGTCAAGGCTGCCTCCAGAAAGCACAAGCTCACCCAAGCGCACTTTACTTGAGCGAAGCTATTTTGTCTGCTTCAGGTTTGTTTCCTTGAATTGATAGCTCAGGGGTATGATGGAGAAGACAGAAAAGGGCACTTTTCACAAGGGCCAGAAAGAAACGGATTTTACAAGATGGATGGAGTGAAACAAGGCAAAGCCTTGATGAACATACTGTTCTTCAGGCAACTTAATAAAAACTCACATTACAAAAATCACTATAAATTATCTGCATGAGTTTAAATTCTTGACCAAACCATACGTGCTGCATTACCCCCTGGGCTGCTCACCTCAGGGAAAACAAAAAATTCTGCCCAATTTACCGGTACCTATGACAGAGCAATAACACACTGCTCCCTTTTTTGTTTACTGGGGGTTTTTTTAACTCTAATGAGCTTGTTTAAGTGCCCTCGGTAGATCCAGGAGTCCTTCACTTTGCAAACAGCCACCTGACAGCACACCAGAGCAGCTGTTTCCAGAATTAGGACAGAGACATCGAAACACACAGAGGCAAATTGATCCGATCGATCTCTCACAGACTTGAGAAGCAGACGGCCCTCAGAGACCTTTATTTTTTCAATCTGCAATGAAAGGGCCTGGCAGTAAACTGGTGAGAGCCAGTTTTATAAGCTGGGAGGGAAATGATTATAGAATATTACAGAACTGTAGCAGTTCAGGGATCTTCCAGCTGGTTTAAATGATTTGGCTTCCTTATGAACATATTGAAAGGGGAAAAAAAAGGAAAACTTCTGAAGGTCAGCCATGAGTGCTGTAGGTACCACATGAAGCGGAGTTCCTGGTTTATTCTCAAGCATTTAAGGTGAAGATGGGAACAGAGGGAGGAAGGAGGAATACAGAGGTTACTGCATCAGTAGACAAACATGGATTAAATAATACCTTGCTCATACAAATGAGCAAAATCAAGACAGGGACCAGAGGCAACACCTGAGTTCCCCTGAGCTCCCTGACCACCGTGAGCTCCACTGACCACAGCGGGCAAGCACTCAGGTGTAAATTCAGACTTCCCCAGAAAAGTGCTGAACTGACCCCACTCTGCCCCAGCTCAAAAGGTGGCTTTTGCTGCTGAGTGAAATACCACCTCCCAAACAGAACAGGGGCTGATTCTTTGCCTCCTTCTTTTGGTTTTCCTGTTTTATTACACAAGCTTAGCTATTATGTGTGCCATACTGATAGTTTCACAGGGAAGCAGTAACATTTCTAAAATGCTTGGAGAGGAAAGGAGTGTTTGAGTTGAAACTTTTTGGTTATTTCAAGCCAGATTTGCAAATACCTTTGCCAGACCCACACTACACTTTTGTAAGCTCCACAAGAAAAATACGTGGAGTTGCATTGACCAGCCTTCAGCAATCCAGGCTGATGGAGACAAGGAGCAGCATCTTAATAGCCTCCTCTTTCTATTCCATCCCTGGGAAAAGTGTGACTGTTATTGAATGTAGCTCTTTTTCTGCATTTCTTATTTAGACAATGGCCAAAATAGAAACTAAACATGTTGTTCACTGAGAAATGCCTTTTTTTGCTTTTCCTTTTGCCTTCTGGGTTTGGTTTTTGGGTTTTTTGTGTGATTTTTTTTTTTTTCTGTGTAGATGGTTAGGGTTAATAAAAAGCAATTTCACTTTAGCACAGCTTTATAGGATGTCCAGGTGGGAGTGTTTAGTGTTTGGTTTGGGTTTTTTTTCCATTAGGATGAATCTAATAAATTAATTTTCACCCTACTGGGAGCCAACAGGAGCTCGTTCTTGTTCCCTCCTTCCCCCAAGGTCAGCAGGCCACACTCTGCTTTGGTTCTTTGTTGGCACAGGCTGCACACGGATTTTGGAAGCTCCTGTGCTATCTGGAACACTGCAAACTCAAGGCTGCCCCCACTGCCTGCTTATCTGCTTGGACATCAGCAGCCACCTCCAGCACACGTTACAAGACCACTCCTGCACAGAGGCTCTCCATGCCCTTCTCCTGTGACCTGGACACAGAGCAAGGCTTACAGCTGACTGTGTGGTTTTGAGCTGATGCAAACATTGGTGTTTGTGGAAGCATTTCAAACATGTAATTGGGATCCTGTGTATGCCCCTCTGGTAATATCTCCAGAATAAGGACTGTACTATACCATATCACGCTCCTTGCCTCAGCCAACCGTGCCCTAATCACACACAAGCTCACTTAAAATATCAATCATGCCAGAAACCTCATTTATTTCAATTTCTCTTTCTCTCCAGCTGATCTGTCTTCCTGACTCTGCAAGGCCAGATCTAATAAAAATAATATCAGCATCCACCAAGTTACAGTAACAGAAGCTGAAACCCTACAGACTCCATCACACTTTCACTTCTGTCAACAGCTGGCTCTTGCTGACTTCACAGCAGGAATCATAACTTCTTTCCCCTTCTTTATTATTATTTTTTAGAACAACTTTTGGTAGAGAGCCAGCACTTGATGAAGAATGGGACAATGCCACCCGGTGCTATTCATCAGTGTCCTGCCAGCATTCCTGGTGCTAACCAACCCACTGCTCAGGATTTACAATGCTTGTGCAAGCACAAGCCCACTCACAGAAATCACTCCCCACCCAGGAGGGGATACTCCTTCTCCTGTCCTCTTTGCTCTGCCTCACACAACATGCATTGGCAATTTGACAGATCCATCTACCCTCACTAAACAAAGCACTCCAGGCCACACACTAAAATCCTAGTGAAAGCTGTTAGAAACCCCTATGAGAACAGTGGCAGCAGAGGGGGTATTCAGAAAGGGTAACTTCTGTTAAGGCAAACAAGCACCCCATGCACCCTTTTTGATCAGGAGTGAATGGGGAGAACAGGGGGATGCAGAGCCATCCTTCCCTCTGAGTCACACTCTGTGGACCCTTTTTCTCTCCATTGGCTACAGAGAGAGCTCACCTCCCATGGACTCTGTTCCCTCAAACCCCTCACTGTCCAGAGGCAGCTCAGGCTCTGAAAAAAATAATTAGAGCTACTAATGGAGAAAAACCACCTTTTGGGTCTAGTATTTCTCATGCACAAGAGTGCAGGATACTTCCACCTTCTTGGCAACCCTGCCTTTGAGTTTCCAGCAGCTGATGCCAGCTTTGATGGAAAAATATGTTGCTGAGCCTCAAAAGGCACAGAGCTAGCTTTCCCTTTGTTGTTCTGTGGGTCAATCAAAGAGACAGATTCATAAAAGGAAAAGCTGCTGTCATCTCATAATACCAGCACACAGACAAGGCTGCCTCTTGACAGGGAAAAACTAAGATGACTACAAATAACGTTGATATGGGAACACATGCTTAAAATCAATAATGAGAAGGCCAGAGGAGAGCTTATCCAGAGTCCCAAGTGCTGGCCAGTCTTACAGAACTTTGGCAGAGGCAACTCTGGAAAAACAAGGTAGGGATAGTTGCTTTATGGCTTGCAGGTTGTCCGTGTCAATGCAATCATACCTCAGTCATCTGCTTCAGCCAAAATCCAGAGACCAAATAGTTCCCAAGATGCTGAACTTGGACAGGCTCTTTGCGACCACGCATCTCGGGACTGAGAGGGGAGCATCTGATTGCCCCACAGGCACTGAATCCCAACAGAGCCTTCATCCCTCAATCACTGTCAAGTCCAGCAGAGCTGCGCTGCTGGGCTTCTCCTCAGAGACATATTTGGTAACTATCACCTCTGTCTCTTTGTATGTAAGCAAGCTTACGTACCCCAGAGCCTACTACAGTACTCATCCAGTACTACTGCAGACTCATCCAACGCTCTCCAGAAATGTGTCGTGGTCATGGTCATACTTCCCATCAGAAGTTTCAAGGACTTCACCTCCAGAGTGGCAGAGCAGATTAAATGAAACAATCCACAGCGATGCCCAGCACAGAAAAAATGGCAACATCACCACCACTGGAAATTAAATGGGAGGACAGAGGACACAAAAATCCTTGCGCTTTCAAAAACAGGAGCTACTGAGTGTGCTTGGTACAATGCATCTTCACCAGCAAGTAAACTTTTTGTAACCAACAGCTTTCCATCCCAAATAGCTTCACTCCATTTTGCAGAAGTACCAATTATCCAGCCTTCCAGATGTCCTCAAGCTGCTTCATGGCCACTTTTCGGAGCAAGCATGTGGAAAATGTAGAACTGTTCCCAAAATGAAGCTAACCATTTCGCAGGGACTGCAGATGTGACTCCTAACATTCCTAACACTAGTTTCCTTAAGTGTATTTTGTAAGCAGTCACTTAAGCCAACCATGCCAAAAAAATCCCCAAACCAACACCCTTATCAGAATGATAGCTTTAACAAAAAAACTATATAAAAAACAACATAAAAAACCCCAGAGAACACAATCAGTGTTTCTTCAGGACTTCTCTGTCTATGCAGTTACAGGGAATTTGTCAGACTCTGCAGCATTTGCTGCATTCATACCCACCCTACAGCAGCTCCATGGTGCTGGGGCATTGCAAGAGCCTTGGTTGTTGGAGACTCTGTGACACCACAGTCTCCCTGTAACACACTGCAAACACCATTCCTACATTTGGATCAACACTGAGAAATGGGTGACAACTGCACCAATTTTATCCTGCTGCCAATTTACATCTCAGCACTGTGGTAACAACCTGAAATGGAAACCTGCTTCAAAGCATTAATATTGGAGACCGAGAAAGAGGGCTGGCATAGACAGACTGACCTGGCATACTTTATATAGGACAGGTTCAGGATCTTTACCCCGATGTGGACTGACAGCAATCCAGAGGGTTTTGTGGTTTCCATTCCTTTAACTGCTTAAAAAAGTGATGGGCTCCATCTTTGTTAAGACAACAGCTGACACATTTCAAAGTTCCCTATTAATTTCTATCATGAGAATAGAGAAGAGTAAGGCTGTGTAAGGAAATAGTGTGTTAGAAATAAACCAGTGCAAAATGAACATTGTTCCCAAGGTTTCAACAGGGATGACTCCCAACTCCAGGAGGAAAGACACTCCACACCATTTACTAAAAAAACCCCATGCTGTTATGAGCCTAGAGCCTCAGATTACATGAGTTTAATAAAAGCAATTTTTTTTAGCCCACTAAATTGGATTTTTTTAACCTGTCTATTTCTAAAAACCTGTTAGATTTTTTTTTCCTAGACTCTAAGGTACACGCTTTTCTCCAGGAGCCTGAACCACTGCCAAAACCACACTGCTATCCAAGGATCTTAACATGCTTTGCAAAAACATTAATTAAAACTCAGGCAGCAAGAAGAAGGGAGGTAAGGCGGGATCTTTTATTTCACGGCAAGGAAAACACCACTACCCAAAAAAGAAAAAAAAAAAAGACAAAAAGATTTGACAACATACCAAGCATCTCAGAGAAAGCATGCTGCAGAGAACAGCAGAGGGGATGGGATGCTGGGAGGGCAGGAAGGTGGGGGAGGAAGAGTAAAACCCAGCATTTTATCTCTTGGCAGTGCTTGTACTAGACTGTGCTGCTATTATGCAATATTAAGTTGGTTGAGATGGAAAATGGGGATTCAAGAGTCAGCTTTTTTTTAATCCCGGCCCTCCTCTGCTTTCTCACCACACCTACACAATTGCCACACAAATCCGCACCATCCGAAACAAAGCAGTTGCTAATTATCGTCTCTCATTACAAGGACGCCTCATCTATACTTCTTTTGAGATTTATCACACAGTCATTATTCCTCTCTGCAGCATGATTTCCCACTCAAGTGTGAGAAAATGAAGGCAATAGCTATTTAAATGCAATTTGCAACATGGTCCGTATGTATTAATTTCTTACTGTCTTCTGGGAAGATGGTACCTAATCCATAAATATACATCCATTTGCTTAACAATTTTGTGGACAAGAGAAAAGTAGAACTAAAGGGACAATTTAATTTCTGCTGAATTGTATGTATTCATTACTTAGTAATACATAAACACCATTCCACCAAAGGGAACTAAGGCTAGGAAAGCCACTAATATATCCTTACCAACATGGCGGGGCTAGAAAGGAAAATAAAGGCAGCTCGATCACATCAGACTCAATTTGCTGCTTTTGTAATTGTTATTTCCCTTAAAAATAAACAAACAAAAGCAGCTTCCTGGGGACTGGTCAGTACTCCTGCAGACAGAAAGGACAACCTGAAAAGCTGCGAGTTCAGCAACAGAACGACGATGCTTTCCCAGAGGTCAGGGAACACTGCAATTCATCACACACTGCAGGTCTCTATCCAGAAGGCTGTCACACATCCTGAGCAAAGACAGCATGTGGCAGGAGGGAGGAGTAAAGCAGGTGAAAGTGAGGAGCAGAGCTGTTTAAGCTCTGTTTCTTAATATTAATAGCTCCATATAATAGATTTTACTGAACCAGAAAACCAGAAGAATAAAGAAGAAATCTGAAACCCCTTACACTCGTACATTTTCAGCTTTCTGTACCCCAGTACATAACTGATTCCATGCTGTTACTCAGAGCAGATAGTGTGGCATCCATGCATTAAGTCATCTACTGCCTGACACCAAAGGCACCTCTTTGCAACAGAAACATTCAGTCTTCACATCAGATCTAGAGACTGGTTAACACACAGTCTATTTTTGTTACAGAAAAGAGTGTTTTCAGAACAAATTTATTTCCAAAACAAAGGAATTCACCTCCCAAAGCCTGCCAGGGAGAGGGGAGGACAACATTCCTTCCTCTGCTCTCAGGAAATTAGTTACCCAACTGCTAGGAGGTGTTAAGAAGAATGAGTCTCTTCCTGATGCCAGTACCGAAAGGTGTCAAATGCCTTCATATCACACTGCCGCCAGAGAATGGTGAGGGAGCTGAGCACCACACATCCAAGCTCATGCAGAAAGTTTATTTTGTCTCCTCTGAACCAGAAACACTTCAGACCACTACTATATGCAGCTCCAAGTTATTTCCTCTCTAGCTTTTTTTTTTCCTTTAGCTAAAAAGGAGTTGGTACCACTGCTGAGTGATGGGTGCTGCTTAGTGAAGAGCTGGAGAGCCATTCGTCTGAAGCTGATGCTTGACAGCTGACAGACAGAACAACCCAGCCCACAGAGGACTTCTCTCACCCAGCACCAACCTACACTACAACCCATCAAACAGCAGCTACTGTATTTTCTCACATGTCCACAGAGGCCAGATGCAGCCAAGGGAAGACCCCACCTTCACCTAATGGCTGAAGACAAGTCAACCTGGGGTTGTGCCAGGTGTGGGGATGACCATGTCCACATATCTTCCAAGGGGGACAGAGATTATAGAGGTGCACATCCTTGCTCCAGAGATTCAGCATCATTTTTAGACTGTACAGCCAAACAGGAGCAAATCACTCTTGCCCAGTAAAAGGCAATCTTTCTATGGGACTTTGTGGATGGTAATCCATCGCAAAGACAGCAAAAAAGCCAGACGTCCCTCTGGGAAGTAAAAATACACTACCAAGAAAGGAAAGACAATCATCCTTTTCTTAAATTATGATTCATATTATCTCTGCTTATGGGCTAAATTATTTTCACAATCATTCAGACTCTGACACAATGGGCAAGAAGCACCCCATTGGCATGGCAAAATCTATCCAACACATTCATGAAAAGGGAGCTGGGGTCTCCAAAAGGCCTGAGAGAATGAGAACTAATGCCTCTGGGAGTCCAGAAGAAAGCAAGCAGCAGCAAGTTTCTTCAATTACATGTCAGGAACGTGTTGATATTTAAATTTTTGGTCCAGTTTTAAGTTTCAGTTCTCACCTCACTTAGACGTGTTTTGCAGTAGTGTAAAATAGGGCATAAGCACAAGCCACTATCCAAAATAGTTCAAAATTTTTCCTGCTTGCCAGTTGCCAAGATAAAGCAGGATGTTCTCTACTGCTTCACTCTCCTATAAAAGGGCCTTAAACGTATCTGGTGGGGATACTGGTGGTATTTTTTTTATCACTCACATTTGCAGTTGCTGATGTTTTTTGTTCTGTGCTTTCTCAAAATGGTTGCAAGTCAGAATGAAAAGCTTAAGTTTCTGAAACTGCTGATATTCTCATGGCACTTGACGAAAGGAAACGGAAACAAATAAAAACAAGCACTCCAAACATACTTTCTCCTTGGCAAAAGCAAAGGCAGCTTCTCTGGAGTGTCTCAGCCATTGTCACTACACAAAGCCTGCCTAGCCAATGCCAGTAAGAAGGTTAGTACGTTACTTAGTAACAGCACATGGCAATCCTCTGTCTCCCCTCCCCAGGAAATAAAGAGTTCATGCTGGATTCTCAGATACCCCAGTTTTGTACCTCACTTGACAGTCTCTTTAGTTTTGTGTGCTCACACCTTACAGGCATGAAAAGGAAGGAAGACAAAAGAGACACACAAGAACGGTTAAGTGGGCAAAAATTGGCTATTGAGGCATTTAGGCAAGGAAACGAAAGCTTTCCAGGCAAACTTGTCAGATTATAGAGTAGCCTTTCAAGGGGAGCCTTGGAGACAATCCAACTGGACACAGGCAGCACTGAGCTAGTCTATGAAAGGGATTAGATAACTGCCTGTGCACGGTAACAGAGGTTCTATGTCTGATAAACCAAGCAGTCCCTTATCATCTGATGTTCCTTTGACAGAAGTGACCATCTGCAGACTGTCTTCTGGATTGTGTTGGTTTCTTTAGGTTTGTTTTTTTTTCTTTTACTGAACCAGAATGTGTATCTCTCTTCTTGCTAAAGCCACAGCAACTCCCATCAGAGAAGCAACCTAAGAAAATAAGCATTAACAGGTTGGAAAAGGCCTTTAAAATCAATGATCTAAAATTCACCCTGCCTAGTTTAAGAAGGCGAGAAGAATCTCACAGGTCGGCTTAGGAAGCCGGTGAGATCTGCACTGTTGGCCACCCCATTCACTAAGCTTGCAGGTGCCTGAGTCTTATCATGAGGATACAGGAGATGTGGAAACCACATCTGTGCTGAACAGGAACAGAACTACAGCGATCGACACCAGCTGTTCAGAGGCAATGACCCAGTAATCATTGTGATTATGTGTCCCACTTACCGGGGGGGCTCTGCTAGAGGGATTAGCAGATCGTGATCATCACACTAAGCTCTACTCAAAAAAGCATTAAACATGAGGACTAGACATTCAAAATGATTTCCTGCTTAAGTACCTCAATGTTTGGGGAGCCGAAAAGAAGACAATTTCTAATTGGCAGAGAGCATTACCGCTGCAAGTGATTGCACTGGGAATGCCACATCTCAAAATCAGGCCCTGGAAGCACCATCTGGACTCGCTCAAGGGCCCTGCAATGTTATCCAGTTGAAAAGGCTTTAGTAAATCCTTTGATACTGTCTCCCCAGAGCATTCCTCTGGAGAAGCTGGCTGCTCAGGGCTTGGACAGGTGCACTGTTTGCTGGGTAAAAAACTGTCTGGATGGCCATGCCCAGAGAGTGGTGGGGAAAGGAGATCCATCCAGCTGGTGGCCTGTCACTGGTGATGTTCCCCAGGGCTCAATGTTGGGGCCAGTCCTGTTTAATATCTTTATTCACGATCTGGACAAGGGGATCAAGGGCACCCTCAGTTTGCGAACGACACCAAGTTGGGTGGGAGTGTTGATCTGCTGGAGGGCAGGAAGGCCCTGCACAGTGATCCGGGTAGGCTGGATTGATTGGCCAAGTCCAATGGTATGAGGGTCAACAAGACAAAGTGGCGGGTCCTGCACTCGGGCCACAACCCCCTGCAGTGCTGAAAGGAGGTTGTAGTGAACTGGGGGTTGACATCTTCTCTCAGGTAGCAAACGACAGGACAAGAGGAAAGTTTCAACACGGGAGGTTTAGATTGGATAGCAGGAAAAAATTCTTCACTGAAAGTGTGGTCAGGCATTGAAACAGGCTGCCCAGGGAAGTGGTAGAATCACCAATCCTGGAAGGGTTCAAGAGACACGTAGCTATAGCACTTGGGGATATGGTTTAGTGGCAAACAGAGTGGTGCTGTTGGACTCCGCGATCTTGGAGGTCCTTTCCAACCTTAATGATTCTATGAAAACTAAAGTCTTCTTCAAATGCAGCTGGGGGGATGACCACAGTATACTGAATTCCCAAGAGTCCTGCCTCCCTTGAAGTCTCCTTCTTGTCCTGACAGAATTACCAGGGGGCAAGTAACACACTCAACCACCACCCTAAATCAGTGTCAGTAACCCCAAGCTCTGGGCCATGGCAGGGAGACATCTTTTGTCAAAACATCTGCCTTGACTTTGATATGGAAACAGCCCCCTTTTTCATGTTCTTATATGTGTTTTCTTCTCTAATTGTTTTTTTAAAGAACATAAGATCTGCCACCTATTAAAATATAAGCTTTGAAGGTAGAAAACGCTTCCAGAAATTATATTGGGAATCTTTCTGAACTTTATCAAATTTGGAGTCATCATTCTTTCCATACAAGTGTGCACTTCATTACTTGGTAATGGAACAATAATTGCTCTTCAGTTATGCAAGATGCACCTTTAATTTGCAAGGGGTTTCTGGAGAGGTAATGACAGATGCTTAAAAAAATCAAATGTGAGAATATGAAACTTGTTATGTAAAAGATAATGGTACCCACAGAGTAGTCTGCCAGCTGGGTCACAGTCTCAGCTGGTATAAAGGCACAATGCTGATGTTTTGTCTTATGCATTCTTAAAACACTGAACCTGAAGCCAAATTAATCATATTACTTCGCGCTTTAATCTAACTGAATCTCACAAATGAAGCGTCATCAGCGTAGGTCAACACCTGACATCCCTGCTTTCCTGACAGCTTCCTACGCACTCTAGGTAAGGCTGCCAGCAACTCAGCAGAAGGCATTTTCCCCCTCTCAAATTACACTTCCTGATGATAAAACATATTGAGTGTGAAATAAAGATATCAAGCTATATATTTTCTTGTTTCTAAAACTAAATTCAACATAAAACCTCCTAGGAACTACACGGCGAGAGAAAATCTTGAGTTAAAAATGATGATCATTCCAAATTTTCTCCATTTTCTTTTCCCCAACTTTACCACTGCGAAGGGGGGCTCAGTGCAGCATTTCCAAGACCACGTGTTCGCTCACAGCCTTTCCAGACAAAATGTCAACTCCAGACTCCGAGCACTTGCGTTCGTTGATGCGTGGCAATGCTCGTAAGACCGGGAGCAGCGCACCATCCAAATGTCATCTGTGTGTGCAGATGCACTATCAAGTGCACCTCCTCATATGACTAATTTTCCAATTAAGATTGAAACACTCTTGTGCTAGAAACACAACAAACACACGGGAAGATCTTGTTCTTGCTCCGTAGGGATTTACTATCAAAGATACACTAATTTTACTCTAATCTACTTGTTTTTACTCAGCAAAACAGTGGCTTTTGCAATATGTCAATTTTGCGCTGCAAAACTTGGCTGTGTTTTACTGTTTTGAAGCAGTTTAGCATGACATTCAGTGGGAAAAATTCAAAAAAACCCCAAAGATTAGCAAATGCTGGCTTCACTGACCCTGATCTCCATGCCAGTGCAGACATACTATTAGCAGGACCCAACTATCTAATCTGAGACTTGTTCACATCCAAATACATAAACAGCATCACAACAACCACTGCTGAGTAGACGTACCCTGAGGAAGCCCAGCCTTTCAGTCTGTCTGGAAGGATGATAAAACAATGATCAGAGACTGCAAAACTTTCAGCAAGGCAAGCCCTGTTTAATCTACTGGAAAAAGACATAATGAGATGCAGTGCTTGGAAGCTGAAATTAGATAAATCAGACTAGAAATAGGCACATTTTTAACGGCTGCAACCATCCACCTTAGGATATTTCACATACACCATCACACCAAGTCTTTAAAGTCAGGGCTGCTGTCAGATGTGCGACACAGCTCACAAAGAAACGCAGGCTTCATGCAGTAATTCTTAGACAAAGCTCTGTCTCTCGCACCATGCTCCAGCTCAGATTAGATGACCACAAATGGTCCCTCTTGACCTTAAAAATCTACAATGACACTCGAGTAATGATAAAAATGTCTTCAAGGAGCTGTGGCTCTGCACAACCCTGAGAGATCGCAAACGCGTGACAGTTGTGTTCCAATAGCCTGTGTCACTTCCATCCCATACAAACTGGCTGAGGGCCAGTGACACAGCCAGGCTGGACAGCTGGCAGTCGGGAATCAAATTTAGCTCCTTGCTCTTGGGTTAGCAGCAGCTCAAAAAACTACCATGTACCTTGATGAAGGAGCTTCCCCCCAAAACATCAGCTGCCTGAAGTGTCGGGGACTTTGAAAAGAAAGGAATTAAAAACGTGTCTAATTCACAATTCCCTGCTGAGGGTTGCTACAGTGTGGTCTTCAGAAAAATGGCACAGCAAGAAAGACAAAAAATTCTCTCCTTCCCAAATAAACAAGGAAATTTAAAATAGTTAATCCTGGAAACATTTTCAAAAGATTAGCCATGGCTCAACAAACTTTAAGAATAATTTTTAATTTAATTTAAAGTTGAACATCCTTTTGTAATAATGGCAGAGATGAAGGACTATTAGGGAATAATCTTGTTTACGGATCAGTGAACTCAGAAAATTGCCAAGGCACTGTGAAACATATTCCTTATTCACACCTCATAATTAACTGAGTGTTCTGCTGCAATATTAAAGTCATCTTTATTGTGTGAAAGCTGCTTATTCGGGCTGGGATGCCACTGAGGGGGTCTCATTGGGTTCTGGCATTTCCAAACTCCTGGGAAAAAGCACCTTCAATCCATAAAAACAGACTCCCAAAGTGTAAGGGAGGACAGAGAAAGCCTTTGGTCCATGACAAAAGCAAGGCTCATGCAGAGAAAAAAAACCATCTCCTTCTTTCCCTAATGCCATCTGGGAGCATTTCTCTTTTAAAGGCAATGGGAAGAAGAAAATACTGTTCTCTTAATTAATTCACATTGAAAGGCGCTTTTGATGGAGTCAGGAGGCCAAATCAGATCAAAGTAAATAATGCAACAAACAGTGACATGAAAGCCCTGGGACAGCAGCTATCATGGCTCACACTGCCTAGATCTGCATACTCGAAAAAAACCCAAATGCTGAAGCTTTCAGCTTGTAGGAAAGCAGAGAAGGATAGGGGGGGCTCTATCCTTTCTGCAAATTTTAAGAAAGAAATTGTTAGTTTACTGGAAGGAAGACTTTTGTTGAGGTAGATCTGCTTAAGACTTGGGAAATCCTGGATTGTGTCATGGATTACTTTTATGTTTGTGAATTGGGGTAAATGCTCAGACTTTCTGACCCTTGGTTTATAGAGGTAATGCTTCTCCCTGACTGACAGAGCACAGACACGAGGTGATCCTGCCCCTCTATTCAGCCCTGGTGAGGCCACATCTGGAGTGCTCTGTCCAGTTCTGGGCTTTCCAGTACAAGAGAGACAAGGAAGTCCTGGAACGGGTCTGGTGGAGGGCAACAAAGATGATGAGGCAACTGGAGCATCTCTCTTACGAGTAAAGACTGAGCTGGGCCTGTTCAGCCTCAAGAAGAGACGAGTGAGAGGGAACCTCATCAACGTCTGTGAGTATCTGAAGGGAGGGTGTCAAGAGGATGGAGCCTGACTCTTCTTGGTGGTGCTGAGTAATAGGACGAGAGGTAACAGGCAGAAACTGATGCAAAAGAAGTTTCAGCTGAACTGGAGGAAGAACTTGGTTACTGTGCAGGTGACCGACCACCAGAACAAACTGCCCTGAGAGGCTGTGAAGTCTCCCTCACTGGAGACAGTTAAAAGCTGTCTGGACACAATCCTGAGTAACATACTCTAGGGGACCCTTCTTGAGCGGGGAGGCTGGACCAGATGACCCACTGTGGTCCCTTCCAGCCTTACCCATTCCGTGATTCTGTGACATGCACACCCTGGATCCCAGGCAGCTAAAGACAGCAGCTGCAGCTCCCCTGCACTGTAACCACACTGCAGAGGAGAAAAGAAAACTGCTGAAGCCAAGGGAAAGTCATGAAGAGGACTCAGTCTCATGAGTGGGTATCTGAGGAAGCCCATGAGCTTTGCCCAAGTCAAAGGTCCTTTGCCCAAGGTTAATTTGAGGTATTACTGATCTCCAAACAGCAATTAAGAAGGGGAGGATATATTGCAAACCCATATCTAGGTAAGTGAGACCCAGATACAGCAGCTACAGATTTCAGTAGTGTCATCTTTGGCCCCAAAATTATCCAGGCCCATCTTAGCTTAGTTCAGCATCTTGTTCCAGCCTTTCCCCTCCAATAGGGAACAGGCCAGGCAGTTGGAGGATGCTCCTCAGCCAAAGCCAGTATTCAAAACACAGCAATAAAACATACTCAGATTTTCCATTCAGATTTTTACTGTACATATTACCTAAACATACTGCAATCGGAGCAAAAGAATAAACAATAAAGGAAAAAAAAAGTGTGATGCCATAAATCAGCACTGAAAAAATGCAACTTTTGAATAGCACATTTAGAACAGAAACAACAAGCAATAATACCCTGAATAAAAATTCAAGTCCCAGCATCTGGAGTACTGCATGTTATTCTGAGATCTCCCCTTCCTCTGCCCAGTTCCCAAAGGATCCAACAGAGATCAAAGAGGTACAGGAAAGGGTAATAAGGCTCATCAGACACATGGAATGGTGTTTGCATGAGGAGACAGTCAAGAGAACAGGGCTCTCCACCCTGGAAAGGGAGTACACATAGAAATAGTATAAAATTATGAAGGGCTTGGGGAAGTGAACCAGAGAAATTACTTTCTACTTCTTATCATACAAAGTCAAAGGGCTCCCAATGAAATTATCAGTTTTCAAGAAAACAAAAAGATTCCTTCATAAGGTGTGTCATTAAAATCACAGAACTCATTGCGACAAGATGCCCTCAAAGTCAGAGGAGAGAAGGGTTCTAAAAAGGAAATTAGGCAACTCCACAGAGGACAGGTCCATGGAGAGTCTTAAACACAGTGCTCTAGATACGGCATTGAGATCCATAGACTCTAAATCACTGACTGGCACATGTTCAGCAGGCACAGTGAGGAGAGATAACCCTATACTGGCCCTGTTCCCATTCTTTTCTTCTCTGTAAGCATCTAGTAATGACCACAGCCAGAAAACTGATACCAGAGCTAGATGGACCTATGGTTTGATATGGTGTTCCCACCATGTTCTTCTATTATGTTAAATATACTGATATGAGTTCAATGGACAAGTCCTAACTGAAAGCAAAAGGAGAGCTTTGGGTTCCCCCCGTCCCCCTGAAGAAATATCATGAAAAAATTCCTCTATTTATATTAATGCATAGCACTAGACTAAATGTATGAACAAATGTTTTCTGGGTGCAAAGCTATCCATCATTTCCAGAAGCTGATACGGGCAATGAATGAAGGAATTTGGTTTTCCATACTGAGTAATTCCATGATGGAGATACCATTCAGGATCATAAGCAGAGTCATAATAGTGAATCCACCGTATGTCAGCCAAGATCAGCAGAGGAATGCTGACAGTAACAGACTGATTAGAAAGATCAGCATTAGCAGCCATTTAGATCACAAACCAAGTGACAGCTTTCTAAAATGAAAATTTCAGAAAATATACCAAAAACATTTGTAGTCTAAGCGATTCACCTGCTGAAATAAAGGTGTGACATAATGAACAGTGGAGAGAACAGGGGAGAAGAGGGAGAACAACAATAACAAATGAATTGAGCTTGCTGCCAGAACACAAAAGAAACATCTCTGCTTCAAACATCTACAGATAACTCACAGGCACAGCAGCAGTGATACAAGCTGCTGTCATGAGATTAGGCAGAGATTACAGCAAATGCAATTAAATTAACTCATGTCAAAATATTCCAAGAGAACCAAGATCATCATCTTACAGCAGCTTTGTCTTCTACAGAAATTCCTAATGTGGTCCTGTAAGAACAGTATGTGTAACAGTTTTGTATGATCAGATAAAATTGGACTTTATGGCAGGGAAATAACAGTAATGTTTTCTCTCCCTTTCCCCCCTAACTGATAATTACTCTTTCCCTGAATTTTATTTTGAAGAATCATTGAAGTCCTTGCATCTGTGGAAAACTGCCTTCTCAAGTTTTTCCTGCTAATTTTCCTCTGCTAAAATGAACACCCAGAGGGTTAGCTGGCATCTTTCACAGATTAAATGAAACTGTATTTTATTCCATACTTTTTGCACTGCTACAGCCAAATGCAATCATAGTTAGTTTCGAAGTACTAATTTTACATTTAATATTTCCTTACTCTAGAGTTGATTTGCAAAACCAAGGGATTTCACAGATCACAAAAGGAGAGATTTGAACAGACTTTGAGCCCCCAGCCTGAACAGAAGAGCTACAGCCAACGTGCTGCCAACCAAAGCTTTAAACGGAGGGATCGACTGCATTATCCACATGGCAAAAGAACGATACTTTCTCAAGACAACCAAACCAAACTTCTAGAAAGGAGGTTAAAAATAAATAAAAATAAGAACCACAACATATTTCAGTGGAAGATCATCATTTAAGTCGCTCCGTGACCAGTTGTGGCAGGTAATGAGAATTCAAAAGGCAAGGCAGAGTGTCACCAGATGCTGTGAGACTTATCAGGCCTGGAAAGCAAACACTTGACAGCAGCACTCCAACAGCCCAAGCACAAACCTTGTCTTTCACGGCTTACTTTGGACAGTATCTGAGTTTCAGCACGGATGTTTGGGAATGTGGAATGCATTTACAAGAGTCCCTTCTGCGCTGCAGTTTCCTGGATATTCACATTCTGGAAATTGCTTAAAAGAATAGGAACGAAAAATCTGCAGTTCAAAGATCTGCAGTCAGGAGAGAAACGTGTGTTCCACCATTTCCAAGCCAAGTAGAGGATTAAGGTTTCTAATGCACTAGTTGGAAAAGAATATTGGGATAACTGCATTAGAAATGTGAAAGAGGATTTACTACTCTTCTTTAGATTAAGCTGAAGATTAAGTTTCTAGGCAGAGAAGAATCTGTTCATCTTGGAAAGCATACAAGGAGGATGGGAGAAGCACTAAACATGCTAGCAGATTTTGTCTCTTTTAAACAAATATTAAATCTCAACAGCTACTTCACATTAAAAAAATCAAAGTAACACTCATTACACAACTGAAACCGTCTACCTGAAGTCTCATTTGATGAGATTAGTATCCTCACGGTTTTGAGCAAATAATTGCTTTTATCAGCCTGTGAACACTTAAAGCCACATAACTTAGTCCTGAGAGCCTGCTGTCCTTCACTTAATACATGCTGTGATTGCCAGGTTCACAGAGGAGACATGGAAAAGCATGGAAAGCATCAATCATTAATGAGGTAGGCAGTTACAGCTGAATCCTTCACTCCTGAGAACAGCCTCAAAGTTTCAACCAGACGTCCAGAAAATGTGCCTGGAAGTCAAAGTGTAAGAGAGAAATTGTTCAATTAGATTAGCTGTCCAGGGAAATACCTGCAACAATCTGGGTATCATTTATCTTCAGGTGTTGTGGTTGTTGGTTTGGTTTTTTTTATTTCCTGGGTGACTGAAATTCTGTGTCAAACTAACCTAGATTTACTGCAAGGAAAATGACCTGGCAAGCCATTAGGGTTTTTTCTTGTTTCTTAGCTGCTGTTAATTCCTTGACACTGGTTTACAGGGCTTTCAGAGAAAGCCAATGAACACAGGCACACTGCTATTTCAAACACTGGTTTAATGAGACTGCCATGAACTGTGAATAGAAAGGCAGTCCTGTGAAGTAAAGGGAATGAACAGAGGCTCCTGTGAGTCAGCTCTGGGACACACAGACTGCACCTACAAATTGGGGATTTCCAATTAGCAGCACAGGGAACAGAAGAGGCCGACATACAATGAAGTGACTGCGACTTCGGGGCTTAAACGCAACTCCCGCTAATGAGAGAAAAAGCCCCCTTTTCCTCTGCACACGAATGAATAAGCCATCAGCATCTTTCAGAGGATGCAGGGAAAAAACAAAAAAAAACCCAAACCAGTCGTTAACTTTTCCTCCTGACTCAATTTTGCACAGCATGGTTCTCAACAAAAAAAAGTTAAAACATGTTAGGACATCAACAGCTAAGAAAAATAACATCAGACTCAGTCACGTCCAATTTTTCTGACATTCAATCTAAATGAAGCCAAACTACTTCAGTTTATTTGCTGTTTACCAAAAATAGGCTCTCTTGGTACTGTCACTGTCCGAGGGATATTATTTACTTTCCACTTCCTCCTCAGAACGATTTAAAAAGAGGAAGAGAGGTGCTTTTCTGTACCGCAAGAGAAAAAAACCACAAACCTATCCAGAACAATGGATGAAACACAGATCCAATAAAAGGTGTCATATTTAAAACCAAGCCTCTTCTATGCAAACAAGTGCTTGTACAAGTGCCTGTTTTTCCATCCACAAAGAAGCCAAGGGTGAGAGCAACCATGGCTCCACACCAGCCCAAGCACCAGAGCAGAGCAGGCTCCTGGTTTCTGCCTGGCTTTCCAAGCTCTGTCCTCTTCAAACCCAAGCAGCAAGCAAAGGAACAACTCCTGAGTCAGCTATAGGGGGCAGGAGAGCCAAACCCCAAAGCTGCAGAAATGAGGTAAAAGAAACTGGGCAGCCCAAGAAGCAGAAACCCATGCAGGAGGGGGGAGGAGCAGACAAGCAGAGCCAGCAAGTGCTGATTAGCTGGAAAAGCCCAGAGAGATCTTGTTCCCTCAATGGACAAAGCTCCTACAAGCAGAAGACTGAACTGGAGAAGTGGGAGCTGTGGGGGAGCACAGAAATGATGCCAACAGGCAGTACAAAGTCATAGGTTGGGGCCCTTGAATTGGCTGGGCAAGGACTTATGGGTCAGGAGTATGGGAGGGACCTTGGGAGTTAACACTTTATCACAGTAGCTTTTGAAGAAAGCAGCAAGATCCAAAAGGCAAAGCCTGAGGAGCAAAGATTGGAAGCAATTAAATGAGTAAGGAGAAGCAAGCTAGGGAAGAGATGAGGGCTGGCTGGAATAGATGAGGCAGGACAACAAACTGGGGAGAGAGGAAGGGGCTGCCAGAAGAAACTGCACATGCTGGGGTTCATTCCTCTCCAAGTCTGGAAGGGAACCTCATGTCATTGTGCCACCTCTGTAAGGAAACATCTAAAGGAAAAAGTTCCTCATCTCATAATACTGACTGCTATAGAGCACAGTCTACTGCTGCCACCAGCGAGTCTGCTTGCTGAAGTAGCAGATGTTGATGAGATAGATCCAAAGGTTTCAATCCAATTGTTAATACCCATGTGGCTCCCCGCTACAAAATTTCTGGCTATTCACTTTACTTGTTCTGAATAGTAAGGAAGCTACACATCCAGAAACGATGCCAAAAGTACTTTTAAGGATTACAGACTGAAGCAACAAACTGCAAGGAAATACCAGCACTGGGTAGTCTGTACACAGAGAAATTATCTAGAAGCTGTAAATCTGTATCAAGAGCAGAACTTGAATAAGGCAAAGTAAATAGGGCATGGGGCCATGCTTTGGACAAGGAAGAAACAAAATACTGAATAGTTACTCATTAAGTGAGCACCATCCATTCTGGGCAATGAATCAAGCAGGGAACACGCAGCAAAAAAATTGCAATGTGATAGTGCAATTAACGACTGTCACAATATAAACACACAGGGAGGCCAAAATTAAATTAGGTCTTTCTCACCTGGTGAGTGCTTAATTTTGCAGCATAATGAGGTCTAAACATGTCTTTTTGTGTGCGCATGCAACATGATGTTAGTCATCACCATACCAAAGCAGTGCTGTATTTAAGTAAACTTTAGTCAACCAGCAACAACAAGTTCAGTTACTTGCACTGAAACAGCACTTGGCAGATTTCAAAGATTAAGACACATAATGCCAGAAGTATGCATAAGAGATAGCCCTTGGCTTTGTTTCCTTTTTTTTCTTTTTTTTTTTTTGGAGGAGGGGAGAAATCTTAAAACAACCACCATATCACACAAACAGAAGTGGAAAAGGAGCATGTATTACTGCGCCTCATCTTCCAGCACATGCCATGGGAACAGAGAGATGTAATTATTTTCCCAAGATTACACAGAGGTTCTCTGGACGACAACTGCAGGCCAGAGCGTGTAAATCCTTGGCTGAATCCAAGGCTGTAAGCACGGGGCACCCACCTCTCACATGTTTCTGGACTCTAGCAGAGCCTTCTGGTGGCCTCAGGTTTCATCTGTGCATGACAATAAGTATCATCACTGACTACAGGTGAGTTCACGGAATTCAGGAATATTCATTCGACATTTCCTAAACAGACAGGACACGGCCACAGCAGTACATAGAGCTATTGCTCAGACTCACTTGTGTTGTCCTATTCTCAGTTCAGTTTTAAATATCAATTAAAAAAAAAAAAGGGAAAATAAATCAGTCCAGGCCAGCGACAATTCAGCACTTCCTTTTCTCTCCTTTCACAAAGAGCATCACGGACTAGAAGCCTGATCCTTTATTTTCAAAACCTCACAACCCTCAGGAGACCACCAAGAAAAGAGGAAGTGGAAAGCCTTGGATGGCTCCACTGCTTAATGTTCCAGATTACTCATTTTGCTTTCCTAGAGAAGAAAATCATTTTGACTGCTAGGGTCCCAGACCTTTTTTAGCCCAGGCTGAATCCCATGCTGTCCTGGAATTTCTCCACCAACTACTGCTGTGGTGTTTGCATAGCCTTTTATCACTTCCTCGCTATTTTGCTCTTGCACAGCAAGGACTTTTTAGGCCAGTGACAAGTATCCAGGCTTTTCTTTTGGTCAGGAGCAAATGTATAACATAGGTAATATTTACCTTTTTTTTCCTCAGAGGCACACAATGCTTTTTACTGCTGTGCTTTGCATATGAACACAACCACCACTGACTTCCAGAGTGGTTAAGTGCAACTACCAACAATTTACCAAGGTTTAAGAAAGCCGTACCACATTTAACAGAAAGGGTGTTCCTCGCACTTCTATAACCCAGGCAGTTTCATATCCTCAGCCACACCTTTCTATAAAACACCCTCTAACAAATTCAAGAAAAAGTAAAGTTTGCACACATGAAATCCCACATCTGGAAAACTGGTCGCACTACTCTGCTCATATCAGTTACGAATCTAGGACGTAGCACTGCACTGTGCGGCAAGGGAAAGCATTAGAAATGCAGCTGAGGCTTCTGCTTTTTGAACAGCAACTTCATGTTAAAGCAGGAATGTACTATCACATTAGTTAAAAAAAAAAAAATCAAAAAATCATTGCTACACAAGACTTGGAAATAGAAGCATCCAGTGAGGAAAAGCCAAGTCAGCACGAGGGAACTGCTATGTAGTCACATGTTGTGTGCCAGTGCTCTCCCACACCTCTCCCTTTGCTCTTCCTTCATCCCAAAGAGCAGCATCTGTTTCAGCTCAAACACTGACCACGCATGCTGTGCAGGGACTCAGGGAAGATATATTATGACCTCAACATATTTTTCCTCATAGTCTATCAATCCTTGGGCCAGCACAGCCATCCCTGGAATGCACCACGTTCTGCACAGCATTTCCATTTTCCTTCCCTTGCTGCTGTAAAAGGAAACAAGAGCGCTGCCGGTTTAGTCATCAGATAATATTTATCCCTGCTATAGCCTTAAGGATTTCATTGCATTTTGGATCAATGGGGTCTTGTGCCTGGATCCCACAGAGCTAATGAGCAGTGAGCTCCCTCGCTCTCTTTTGCACACACCCAGAGATTTAAAGTGATACTGTTGGGCACAGCTCCAAGTACACCTGCTTCTTCTGTAACTTAGCAAAAAAATTTCAAGTAAAATAAATACATAAAAATAACCCTCAACAAACTAATGCAACAGTTCGTATACATAGAAAACATTAAAAAACAGTCTATTGTCCGTTCCAAGGGAAGAATCTCTCCAGCTAAGTCACCAACAGCAAGCAGATGCAATAAAAATGAGCTTATAGGACACCAAAGAGAAACAGATTTCAGTTTCAAAAGTATGCAAGCTGTTGTGAAGTCTTGTTTTTCAAGAAGCTTAGACTGTGAGCTCAGCTCAGGCTCATTTACAAAGCTCAAAACCCCCAGAGTGATTAGGTGCTACGAGGGTGTTCATGGGCTGGACAGCGTTTAGCAATGCTGAGTGTGAGGCACATATGACATGACAGGACTACAACTAACTGAAAAAACTAAAAAGGTCAAAAAACAGATCTCCTTTTTCACTGGGTTCAACAAATCACGAAAAAGAGAATGTGACAACAGTGGACACAACTTGCACAAGGCACTGTGTCAGCTTCTTTTTTATGTGTATATATAATCGTTATTAAATGTGATCATGGATCTGACAGAGTATTGCTGTGGTGAGCAACGAGGTGTTGGTATTGATACTGCTTTTTAACAGGGCCCATATATTTATATTGCACCATCACAGTGAAAGCACTGAGGCCTTATCCCAAACAGAAGTACAAGCCTGACGTGGAAATTCTCGTCTGCCCTTCTCCATTTCTGTCATATGGGAGGGGACATATGGCCACAACCTTCTTTCAGGTTTTAAAACCCACGGAGATCGATCAAACCCAGAAGAGATTCCAGTTACCTCGTTTCAGTAGCACATGCCAGCATTCCCCAAAATTGCAATAAACTGTGGTGATAAAACCTACAGTTTCACCCAGACCAACTCATTCCTTGCTCCTGAAGGTAGCCAGGACTGCAACCCACATATTCGCTGGATAACTGAAGATAAGAGCAAGTGACAATAAAGAACAAGAACCTCTCTGCACCAAGAATTTACATAACCAGCTCCAGTTACAGCTACTTAGTTACAGCTAATTAGACTGATTCCCTTAACTCCTCCATTACGTCTTCCTGCATTTTTCAGTTAGCTCTAGTAAGAAGATGTATAATAAATTATTATTAAATAGAAACCTAATTGATCACTTTATAAGTACTTAAAAGTATCGATTAATCAGTGCACTACTATTTTATTCTAATTAAGACCTTACAATTAGTAATCTGGTGCACTAAATAAGGTAGCTGAAGCTACTTCACTGTGCCAAAACCGTCCTCCAGCTTTGGAGCTTTTGAAATATTTAAAACTTTCCCTCCCTCCCTTTTGCCATGGAAAAAGACCTACACAAGTCAGACAAATGTGAATTACAAGGAAAAATTGTGTAATTAATCTTACAGACTTGACAGCGACTTCATTTTTTCTTCTTCTTCTTTCATCTATAGCAAGGGTGCTTCCTACCTCATATCATATAATATGCCAAGAGCACTGAAAAAAGACAGTATACAGAAAGTATTTCAACTATTTTAATCTGTCCTGTGAGGAGTCAGCAAAGAATTCAGTAAGGCCACAGTCATATGATGGCTTAGGGATCCACAGACAGTGGACAGTGAGCTGCAATACACTGAACCTTACTGTTCCACACTACCACAAGCACTGTCCATGTGGTGGGAATTGAGATCACTTGAAATTACAAATGCTGTAGCTGCACACTTATTTGTCATAGTGACCAGCAAACACCGACATTAGACTAGCAGGCCCTGGTCAAACTGCCTAGGCTCTATGAGGCTGTCGTTCCATGCAACAAGAAGTTAGCCAGCATTACTCTGCTTTCAGAGGAAGCAGGAATTCAGAGCAAGGGAAAAACTAGTGGTTGCCAACAGTGTTTTAGGGAAGTTTCCCCCAAAGCTGCATCCATTAACCCAATCCAGGCTTTCTCACAGTGCAGCACCCTCACACACACGTGCGGCAGCAGGCTTCCCTCTCAGCCACTGGGACCAAGCCAGCTCTACTTTGGGCATTCCGCAACGAAGCATCACACAACAAGTTGTTGCAAGTGTGTTGTACACAGTCAGTCACTTGAGAAAAGAAGCTGAGCAGCTTACACCATGAGAGCTCCTTTTTAAAAAGAAAGCAGCTATGTACGTGCCAAGCTTGATTTGCCATGTGCAGACACCCTTCACAACACTTGAAGAGGCAGCTGCCGGAAAGCAAATGCCAACTGGCAGTGTGGATGAGTTCTCTCTGAAGCCATCCCACATGCACAGTCTCTCCAACACAACTTCTGCGGCCTCTCCTGAAGAAGCCGGAAAACCAGAGGCTTTCCGCTTGGTGTGAGAAAGGGACCTTCCCAAAAGCTGGGGCAGAGGAGGTTATCTTGAAAAAGTACAAAGTAAAGGAGGGGAGAAAGGAGCAGCAGGAAGAAAGGAAGAAACAGGAGTAAAAGAAGCAAGGAACAAGAAGATGAAGCAAGACAGGAGATGGTTTTGAATTGATACCCCCCTCCATTGTGGGTGTCAGTCTGTTCTCCCAACTAACAAGCAACAGGACAAGAAGAAATGGCCTCAAGTTGTGCCAGGGAAGTTTAAATTGCATATTAGGAAAGAATTCTTCACTGAAAGGGTTGTCAAGAACAGGCTACCCAGGGAAGCAGTGGAGTCACCATCGCTGCAGGTACTTGAAAGATGTGCAGAGGTGGCACTTGGAGACATGGTTTAGTGGTTGTCTTGGCAATGCTGGGGTAACAGTTGGACTCAATAATTCTAGAGGTCTTTTCCAACCTAAACAATTCCAGCATAATATTCATTGGGGATAATGGAGACAAATACAAGTATCAAAGAGAACAAACTCATCGAGAGAAATGCGGAAGGATCACAACTTCAGTGTTGTGTTCAGGTTACTCCTCCCCACTAGGTCTTAAACTTCAGAGGCAAGATGTTAAATGAGGCTTTTAGACAGCCCACTCTGGACTGGAACATCAGAAGGCACTAGAGTCACTCACACTTTCAAATTTTGCTACTCATTTGTGGATACAGCAGAAGAAATAAACAACTTTAAAGCTGTTTCCAACATCCAGAAGAGCCTCTGTGCCACAGCAGCTACCACTTACCCACTCTGAAAAATCTTGACTTCCTTACCATTATTGTGTCACAGATTCCCACAGAGAGAGGTAACAACCAAACCCACTGCCTTCCTTGTTAAATACAAAACTAAAAACCCAACCATCCCCAAGTCACACCAATCAGGGAAAACAACTGCAGGACAGAAGCTCTCAAGTGGGTTGATCATCTGAAATACAGGTGGAGGAAACAGACTCTGATTTGAGAAGTTACAGATCTCATGTATATATGCCATCAGTACTGATGCAGGAACCAGATTACTTAAAACAAACAAAACCAACAACAAACAAACAGCTCCTACTGAAATGCATACTAAGGGGTGTCACACAGGAATAAAACACTCCCTTTCCCAGGCTTTAGGAGTTCTACATGGGGAGAACCGCAGCAGGTAATTCCTGATCTATATAAAGAACAAAACACTTTCTCCAAGGAATAGATAGTTGCAGGGCAACACATTATTACAGGTCTCCAAATTATATTACACTGTGAGTGCTCTGTAGTTAGAACCAAAAGTCAGCAACAAAGGGCAAGCTGGGCAAGGGCTACCGGGGATATTGTACAAAGGTCAAGGCTAAAATGAAAAAAAACTCCCACATGCTGGCACAGATCCATGGGGTGGCTGCTGAGTCACATCCCCTTAAATGCTCTGACTAACTCTGTTTCACAGGAATAAAGGAATCAAGCGCTACTCCTGTGCCAGAGCATGGGCCTGGAGTCCTTCCTTCCCAAAGAAGATGCCAAGAACTGCTGGACGAGACCGGTGGAAAATCCTTCTGTCATTGCCTGAGTCCAGCTCTCACTGTTACATGCGCATTCTAAGGCATAAAGCAGAAGTAGGCACCACCTCCGCTTTCATATATATATAAATATGTACATATTCTACATGTATGTGTACACACGTGCAGAAATTATACCCACAAACATAAATATAGATACACAGCAATATCCCATAATAAGCTACTTGCACTGCACTCACCTCATTTCAGGCATTATTGTATACATATGCATACTCCTCTCTCTTCACATTGAAAATAACACAACAGTTTTTGCCTTCTCCATGGAGAAGCTGGGAAGAAAAGCATTGCCTGCCAAAACCGTATTAGCACAGAGAGTTCCAGGACATGGAAAGTCCTCAGATACTCTCCTCTTTCTTTCCTGAACATTCCTTCTGCCTTCTCCTCCCTTCCCTCCCCGGTAGCGTAAGAAAAATTGCAGCGTATTTCAGGATAAAAACAGCTAAAACAAAGTGACTTGACATTTTAAGGTAGGATCAGCTGCAGGTAGCCAACAGTACCTCCGAATGGCCCACATGGCTCTGCTGGGCACGGAAAGGCCACCGCTCCGCTGCTCCTCAGACGATGCCGGGTGGCAGGAGCTCCAGGTGCCCCGGTGAGCAAAGCGATGCTTCCCGTTTTCCCGGCTGGCCAGGGGGACCTGCAGCGGGGCAGAGGGAGAAGCCAGGGACTGCCGGGCAGGTCTCTGGTGGATCCCTCCATTTCTCCTGATTACACGTGCAGGGAAAAGGGAAAAAAGAAAGGGAAGGGGAAAGAAAAGGATTTAAGGATTTTTCTTTTCCCACTTTTACTTAGCAAAAGGTTGAACATTATGAAATCAGCACAACAAGATATCTAACTACAAGAGGTGACATTTTATTTAATCCAGAAGACAAAGTCTTTGCCTGCTGAGAGGACAGTATTTATTAGTTCCTAACTAGATCTAGAGGAAGAAACTTAACAGCAACAGAAGATGAGCACTCCTGTATCAAGCTGTTCTCTGAACCTCTGGTAAGATGGGAAGCACTGTGAGGAAGAATATGCTGCCCTTCCTAATTTTTTGCTTCAGAAAATAATTGATGTTCCACCTCCTTTAAACAGAAACCAAATCTGTACAGGTTGGAGGAAGGAGCAGGAGCTGAGTTCCAGCAGCACATAGAAGGCTGTTTGTTTTCTGCTGTCCCTTAAAGTCAAATGCAGGAAAGAAGTCCCAAGCAGAACAAACAACAGATGAGTGCACAATAGATAGAACCAGAGCAGACATGAAAATGCAGCACATCTGGACTACAGAGCTTCATTCCTACAAGCCATGTAAGTATCACATCTGGGCAATTAGATGCCATTAAAGCAAAGAAATAACTTGAAGAGGGCACTGGAATGTGAACCTATTGGAAAGGGGAGACTGAGGGAAGGGGGAAGGCACAGATTTTCCACCAATTAATTAACAGTTGTGTTCCCTGTACCCAGGCAGCTCCTGGAACATGCCTGTCAGACTGTAAATGCAAGTGTTAACAAGCATTGCCGGCTGTCAGTCCCCAGAAATCTCCCTGTCTACTTGCCCACCATTATGAATTACTTATGCAGTCAAAAGAGGAGAAATCCTTTGCTGATCCATCATTCCTGCCCTCTGACTGATACTGCTGCTAGAGGGGCCAGAGGGAGGGCAGGGGAGCCTAAAACATGGTCCATCCCCCATTTGGGCCTAGAAAGAGGGCTGAAATGGAAGGGAAGCCAGATGGTCCTGAAAGAGGAGAGTCCTTCTCCTCCCTACATTTGCTGCTCTTGCATTGTGCCAACTCTGGCACTCCCCAAACACCTCTAGGAGCTGATTCAATTCACTGCTGCAGAAACATGAATTCAGTATCCTTTTTTATGGTGTCCTAGGTTTTTTATAACCCAGATACACGAGTGCACGCAGGGGTGTGACAGGTTCCAGAGCTGGTGGGGCAGCACCAGTGGGAACACAAGAAATTATAGCAGGAACAAGACCTCCCATTCTCAGTGGCAGTAAACTCTTACATTCACTCATTGACAGATCTGCACCAGAGATGTTTTGGTAGAGAAACAGGTAAAAAACCCAGCTTCTATAAAACAAAGGGCTTCTGACTTTTAATGGAGATAGTGAATTGCATAGTTATTTGTGACACTAAGTGGGTGAGAGGTACAAACTGCAAAGTTTTTAATTTTTCTCCAGTGATTGCTGAGAGCTGCTAATTATTCCAACCATTCCAGAATTGGATGGATATTTTCGCCCTTCTTCTGTTCTGCAAGTACAGGGTGGGGAGGGGGGGAAATCAAACCTGATTTTACTCCTAATCATCATACAATATTTCTGAACCCATGACAATGTGATTGAATAGTCAAGCAGGCATTTCTAATAGAAGGAGTTAAGCCAGAGATGTCTAAAGATGTTGATGCTTCAGTCAGAACTCCCACAGAAAAAATAAATGTTAGTCTTGCCAGAGCATTTTAGGGATCAGTTCTTAACATCTGGTGTATCTATCCAGCAGAAGTTATTCAGGCCACAAGAGAGCAACAAACAAAAAGAGAAAACAAACATCTTCCCCTTGAAAAAAAAACCCACAGAATGAAACCTTGGTGCCTCCAAATATGCCAGATGTGTGCCATTTAATTCAGCAGGGCAAGTCCATCTTCCCCAGTACTACGTATAATAATATATATTTTGGACTCACAGGTGGAAACACCTGAAAAGCACAGCAAGCACAACAAGTTACTTACAGTTTGAGTCCATTGTAGGAGAGGGAAAAGAAGTCATAAACCAAGCACACACCAAACACAGTGAGTCCAGTTTCTTTCACCAGCATTGCACATGTCCCAAGGAATAAACTAAGCAGCAAAAAGAACGGGGAGACAGTGGGAGGGAAATGTTCCCCAACATAAAGCTGATCCACACTCCTGAAAAATAGAATTGACATAAAATATCTCAACTTCTCTGTTATTTTTATGTTTACTACATTCACACAAATACTGAGACACTTCCTTAATTTCCTGAGATGCTGACATGAACATGTTAAGACATGAACAATCTACACTGTTTGTTGATAAGTGAGGAAAGGTTTAGACACTGGACAGGAAAGGAAAACACAAATAATAGAGCTGCTCGAATTCTTGTTGCACAAGAGGGGAAAAAAAGACAAGCAGAAAAATAAAATGGTTTTGAAACAGTCAGAGGAGTACAGAGTAAGTACAAAGACAGTGAGGGCAGAAAAACACCTGCTTTCTGTCATCTAGAACATACATGCTCGATTCTCCTTATGTGACAAAGAGCACTAGGCAAGCAAAAATTCCTCCACCCCACCCACGCTCCCCTGAATCAAAGATGTGTCCTAATCATTAACAGACTGGGCAGCAAGCCTGTGTCAGAGGGGAGAAGGTAAGAAAGAACTGAAATCAAGAGGCAGATTCCTGTGGGGTCACTACCAGTTTTACAACGCTGAAACCTGCTGATGAAAACAGCATTGTTGGTTTGTAGCAAACAGCCCAAGATGGATATAGGGATATATGCAGCTTTTCCTCGTGGCCGTGATGACACGGTGCTATTTCTAAATGCAAACAATGTTATTTTTAAATGCAAATAATGCAAAAGGCACAGAAACCTCATCCAAGCAAGCTACTTCTGTATCTATACTTGTTCAGTCACAGTTTTAGAACACAGACCAGCAAACAGTGCCAAGTTTTCATCTGAAAAGGATGAGTAATGGTCTAGACACAATCTTCAACTCTCCCAGACCAGGTATTTCAGAGTCCTACAGTCACAGCATGTATTTCAAGGGCAGGCAAGTGTCTGTTCTTCACTCTACATCCAGGCAATTTATCTTCCGTTGAAAACATTTCTTTATAATTTTTAGCTCTACAACCCCTCCTCTGGTGTATGGTCAGCTGTAATGTCAATGGAAAAGGGAACCATAAATGCTGACTTCTGGTTTTATGTTTATTTGTTCTCATAAGCATCAGTGTAGCTGAAAGCAGGGGCCAGGACACTTCCATGCAGCAGTGCTGGGGGAAGTATCTCTGCCAACAACAACCAAAAACTGACAGGTCTCCCTTTGGTCCCCTCCTCAGACTAGAGAATCTCACAATGTTATCACATACCTATTATAGGAGAGAAAAGCCAACAGAAAGAGTAGACAGGCCAGGACATCTGCTCTGCCTACTATACCTGTTACCTGAAAGGAAAAGACACACAGGTGTAAAAACACATTTATAAAAAGGCATGAACACTCAGTGACTGCCTCAAAAATCCATCCTAACTGCTGCTATTTTAAGCTTCTTATCTTTCAGTGTTATCCTCCCTCACTACAGCAAAATGTTACTTGGATAGTGTAGGATATGCTCAGTTTTGCCTGCTGCATTTCTCACTTGGTAAAACAAATGAGTAAGCCAACAGTTAAGTCATTCCTTACTTTCTTATTAAAATATTAATAAAGTTGCACAGAGAACGCCAATTTTAGGAATCTGTTTTAATTTTGGATAATAAGGCTCAGATGAGAAATGCATCCAATTCCAAGGACTGAAATTTGTTAAAGAAAAAGACTACTGAAACAGCAGCTCTTTGAAAAAGGCTTATTATATAGGAAAGAATTAATAAATAATATTTGAATCAACTTTATCACCAAAAAGGGATACAGTGATATATAAATTATTCTCTTTATGAACAATCTGAGTTTATGGAAGATTTTTCTACGTATTAATTAACCAAATCTTTTCATAAAAAATGGAATAATGAAGAAGAATGTATAAACACCCTTTTTTACAATTATTTCAATATCCTATTTCACGAAGATCTAAAAATCACTCATAAAGCAAATAAAAGGCCCTTTGAAATTTCGCCCCTTTTGAGATTATATAATTAAGCCATATCCAGTGCTCTGGCATTTATTTTAACCTTTTAAAGTTCTGACCCAGACAAAAATAAATTCAAAGAGTGCCTCTTCTAAAACCTCCCTTATAGTATAAAGCTATATTATCAAAAGCAGCCTACCTGATTAGTTCACACAACACAGCACAGGGAGTAACTGTAAAGCTTGTGGCTTTTTGTTATTAAGGTAATCTCTCCTCAAAAGTTCCCAGTGCAGCAGCTGTTTCCCTTGCTGGTTTACAAAGGCTTGTAATGAGAGCAGGTGATGTCAGTGGTATCTCAGCTAACGAGTGCATTCTTTTTTTTTTAAGTGTGGATAGCTGGACATTGCCTTTCCTTCTCAAAGACAGCAAGACTCATTTTCGCTACAGAAGTGTCTCGTGCTAACAAGCTGCAGTTGTAGAATGACTATGACTTAAAACGTTCCCTTATAAGAACGGAAAAACGTCCAATATGAGCTGTTGCTCTGTAAGCTTACCCTGACGTTCATTAAGCTAACGAGTTGCTTTTTTTCTGAGGATGATACTCCTGGCTTTTAATTGAAATCAATATAAATTAATCCACGGGTCAGATCACCTCTATCTGAGCGAGCTCCTCCAGAATACACACGAATGCTCCCTTCGCTTTTCCTCCCTTCAATTGATGACTATAGGAGATGACTGAAGGCATGCAACCATGTCCCAGCAGGAGACCACGGCCTCACTGAGGTCTTTAGTTTCAGAAGACTCATGACTGTCCATTTATTCCCAGCATTGCTGATCAGGGCCATCATTTAGAATTCAGTGCCGGAGCAGAAAAGACTGCAAGTATGAATATGCGTTTTTCTTAATGACTCCTGCAAAAGTCTTTAAATATAGTACATTCTCACTTCTGCTCCTCCACAGCAAAAATCACAAGTACCATATTCTGCATGACTCAGAGGTTTCCTTAAAAAAATTAAAATTTTAAAGAATGAATTTATTTTTAGCTTTTGTGCCACATACTTACAGCCTCGGTGTGAATGGGATGCACAGCAAAGAACAGCGCCGTGACAAAAGCAAGTCGACAGTCCTTGAACACAGCTTTGTCACAAGTGTACATCAGCACAAGAGTCACTAGACAGTGTAAAATTACATTCACTGCATGGAAATAGAAGGGGTTCATACCAGCCAGCAATATGTTTAACCTGTAAAGAAACAAAACCATTACTAGATTGGAGAGGTCCTGTAATAGCAGGAGATCTTTCAAATAGTCTAAACTATGCCTTTTGCCCAATTTGCAGTCTTCTAACGTGAGTGCTACTCAACTAATTACGGAAAATTGCTCTAAACTCCTGGTTTATCTGATTAAAGAGAAATCACTTCCCCAATTATTATAATATGTTGTTGCATTTGGCAACCTTCTTGACGCGGAGATAGGAGAGGCTTGTGCCCTCCCAGCACAGTTTACTGCAGTGAGACAATGCCTGTGCTTCCTTAGCAGCAAATAACCCCGGCCAACATCAGAGGTATGGCACTGGTCCTATTTCCCTGTTGGCACCTCCTGCGGTCCTGTCACACATGTGGCAGCTTTACAACACAGGTAGTTACTTTCTACTATGGAATAGATGTTTGTGCCTGGGAACAGCCAGGGATTGGTAAGGCACTGGAGCATCTGCTTGGCATTACAGGGGCATTTATTCCCGTTTAACTTCAGAATACTTTCACATACTGAAGGTTAACCATTTATTTAAATGCTTTAGTGGCTTCAGGACTACATAAAGAAGCTCATCTAATAGTTACCATCATTTTTATAAGGACATTGACAGTAAAGATAAGATAGCTAACATGACCCTAGACTCCATGAGACAATTAGGGTTCATTATTTGCGTCGATCATAACAAAAAATAAAATGTAACAAGCTGTTATGACATTTGTTTGACAGCGTGTATTAACACATTTTTCTGGTCACTGTTTTTTACAGCCAGCTTGCTTAACAGCTGCTGACAAGCTTTGACTTAGATGCAGTGGAAGATAATTCTCTCTAGTATTAACAGCATCTGCACATTTGGACAAATATATATATACGCACACATATATACACACATACACATGGAGTCTCTGTCTAGGGAAAACTCCATGTACGAACAAGGAATTCGGGAAAATGCCCCTTAACTTACGCTAAAGGGCATTTAAAAAAAAAAATCCAAGATACCCAGTGAAAAGACGACTCAATCTAAATATTTTGCATGTAGCTGTAAACATGCTATAGGGTCAATAATCCTCCCTGTTGTTACTCAGAGACTCCAGGTCTCCCGTGACATACACGACGCAACAGCAGAGCCACTGAGCTGTTGCTACTGTGCAAACACCTTAGGTTTTTCTGTGAGACAGAGGAGGTGTGGAGAGGTCTGTGACGGCCAGACAACATATGTTTTTTATAAATAACTCTCTACATTCCTTATTCATAAGCAACAGAGTGCTAGCTGCCCTGGGTTGCATTTTCCAGGCCAATCTAACTTCACCAGAACCAGAAGCCTTACTTGCGCATTCCTGCTGTGCTCCCACTGGAGTGTTTGTGGAGGCAACAGCTGAAACTGCGAAAGTTTGGGAAAAAGTGAAATTTTAGAATGACTTGACCTTTCCCTTTGAAGTATAGGTTGATGCAGTTACATTTTGACAAGACATCAGTCTATGTGATGCAAGAATACGTGAAGAGTTGGGGCTTTTTCTTTTTTTATCCCATTTCTCCTGCAAGCCATTTCAAGGCAGCAACATCCATCACTTTCCCTCATTTTTACCAGCACTGAATGACAAACCACAACAAATGGCAGTAACAGACATCCAGCCAGAGTTTCAGCTGCAAATACACTGCAGCAGCAGGAACCCCCAGGCCTAAACCTTGCTTTCAGTGCACAGAGGGGAACAAGGGGCAGTACAGTGCCACCTTGCCCCAAAGGAGCCAAATATCCCACTCAGCGACACCTGCAGATGTGCTCAATGTCAGGGATCACCTGCAGGACACGCTCTTTATAACAGTGAATCATTGCTGGCTGTAAATCAGCCAGAGCACAGTCGTCATCATCGCTCCCCCTCAAATGCCAAAGTGCGCTCTGGCAACGTGATTTCTGGAGTAAGCAGGTGCAGCAGGTGAAGACAGTGAAAACAAAGTGCTCAGGCTATCAGGTGATATGAACCCATGCACAAAAATGTAGAGATTCTCATTTATTTATTTATTTATTTGACCAAGTTGTGAAAACTAATCACTAAACCCATGACATCTGACAATACCCTTGAAAAAAATCTATCACTAGTCCTCAGGGATCACATCTGATCACTTCCCATCCTGCAAAACAGTTCTACTGGCAGGAGAGGAAGAACCTTATAGGGAAGGAATCTTCCTGTCCCCCATCAGGTCCCCTATCCCAAAGGCAGGGTGTGCTCCTCATGCCTCTTCTTAGGGTGAACACATCAAATCAATGAGGCTCGTAATCTGTGAGTTACCTGATGTAAATTATTGAAAACAGCTCTGTAAGAGCATCAGCTGAGCAGCTTGGCTGTTCCCCAGTGTATTCTTTGTATAAATTTAAAAAAAAGCAGAACAAAACACAGACATAACGATACCATGTTATTCAGATAAGCCTTCCAATCAAACCAAAATCAGACTGCCAGCATACCTCAGTGTATGTTTTAAACACCATCTTTGGTGGTCCGTGAACACTAAACATGAGTGTGTGCAGGTGCTATATTCACACCAGCATTTTTTGGCTGCTAAAGCTCTTTGTCATAAGAAATTAGGCCACATGGCAACGAAGGAAACATTCTTTTGTCCTGAAACAGTCCCAGCAGAATGATGTTGAAACATTAGCAGTGGCTGAATTTATTGTACATCAAATGGGTGAGCAAATCTGGGTCTCCAAACAGCTCTAATTCAAGTCACAAGAACTCCCCAGCATGCTTACACACCCATGGGGAAAAAAAGAGGCATCCTGCAGTGGAGCAAATTTGGCTTTCCGCAGTAGAGGAACTATGGAGCAACTTCTGGCCAAGGGACCAGGAGAAGGTGGGTAAATAAAAAATTACTTCTCCTTCTTAAACTTTAATACCCTTGTCCTTGTTTACTGGCAGCAGCATGTAGCAATTACACACAGTACACAGCTCAGCAAACAAAGGAAGTAAAACAGAGATATGCATCTCAAAATTAAGGAAGAAACGGTCTTTCTCCAACATAATGTTCATGAACAGAAGTTCTGGCAAGCAACAACTGTACTCCCTTGGAGGGGGGTGAGGGTGATGTTGTCCCTGTATTTCCATATTTAAACTGGCCCAGAAATGGGGGAATTCAGATTGCGTGGGCTGGAAGACCTTAGCCACTTGTGCACGATCATAACATCTGTCTAAGCTTGCAAGGTATGTGTTGCAGGCTTGGTAGAGCACGCAGCTAGGAGAAAAGATGCTTTGGGCTGGGCTGGGCTGGCCAGGCTTTTTGAACTGACTGCTTGTCAGACCAGAGATGTGTTTACAAATAGCGTTCTAAAGATTCGGGGCTGAATACAGTAAGTGACGGTGCTCCTAGAAATAGAGACATCTGAAAGAGGAGACACAACCATCTCAGATACGGAGGTCTTTCCTCAAGGGAGCCACCCACAAAATACATGGAGAAAAAGAGCTTTTCATTGCTTCAACACCTCTGCTGGAAGAGGCCCTGGAGTCAAAGAGTGCACTAAGCCTCCTGAGAAATGGCAAATGGCAGTTCAGACACAAAGGCCCTCAAAAGACTCAAGGGAAAGGAGGAGAAGAGCACATATACCAAAGAGCAGCCTCTCGATACTGGGTGACATTGACAGGTGTCTTCTAAAAGAGCTGATCAGCATCACCCAAGCTACAACCAAAATAAAAACTGATAGCAGAAATCCCAGCATCGATCACGCACCCCACCAGAGAGAGAGGGCTGCACTGAAACATGTACAGGAGCCAAGGCTCTCATCCCAACACTTGTCTTTGTGTCCAAGTGTTGTAACATGTGTGGTTCAGCATGTCACACCCAAGGCAGAGCACTGCCAAAGCTACATGCCCAAGCAGGAGGTATACCAAAATAAGAAATATATCTCTAACATAAAAATCCCCTGATTTTGTTAAGGCTAATGGATGTTTTCCAGGACCAGCAGTATAGTTTGCCTTGCCACCTACAGTAGCCTTTCCATTCCTTCACCATCCACTCCAGGAAAAGGAGTTACACAGCTCCACTCTCAGAAAGAGACTTTCACAGGCACCAGCTGTTGAAGGTTCACTGAGTAGAGCCTGTAAAACAGCTCTGCAGAAGAAGTAAATCATTCTGGCTCTTAAAAGAAAAGTAACATCTATCAGAACCCACAGTTAACCACCAGCCCTCCCTCCCAGTGGCACAGCTGCCTCAAAGAATGGCATTTGTACAGCAGGGACCATGCTACCCTCAAGCCACAGGATTTCACACCTCCTCTAGATAAAGTCATCAGACAAGGACACATCCGGGTAAGCAATTCCCTACAGAGAGGGCCTGGAAATAGAGTGGGACTCAGTGACTTCATCCTCACAGACGGGGTCTATGCTGCAAGAGACAAATCCCATAAATATCCAGTGACTGTATATAATCACCAGCACCCCCGGGCTCTAATATAGTGCTTTTCATCCACTTGTGCACGCGGAGACTCATTCAACCCTTTTTAAGGCCTCTTATAATTTAACAATATTGTAAACTATAATTGGCAAGTTTCTCTTTTTATAGACTTCTTTATTATCCCTGGGCAGCTCTTGTTTAGTTTAATCTGTTTTATTATTTTCAAAAGGCTAACAGAGAAACACAACATGTTATGAAACAGAAATGCACAAGATAATAATGGTAATTTGTTATAGCAAGTAACACTTAATGGAAAGTCTCAGAGCATCCTACACCTCATAAAACCCCCACAGTTTTTATAAAGGAAAGCTCACATGCAGATTTATATAAATTAATCTAACATAAGAATGCATTAAGCTTCCTATCATCGTCTTTTCCTGTTGAAATTGTGTGTTATATATGGCAAACTTTATACAAAGTAATAACCAATTTAAGTGTATGGTGGAATCTCCTTATAAACTCCACAGATGCATGTACTGCATGCCAGGAAAATGAGCATTTGCACTCCAAAAGAGGTGCAGCTGCATCAGTGGCAATAATGGTTAAAGCTCTTTGTGGAAACAGCTTAAAGATTAATGAAAAACCTGTAGCAGTAAACAGAAAATAAGCGCCTTTGCGGAAGTGTTCGTGCAACAGCCAGCACAAGCAGGGCAGTTTCCACCACACTGCAACAGCACTTTGTGCTGATTTGTGCTGATAATCTTTCCATAGTACAGTACAATGCCTCAGAATTAAATGGACAATAAGGCTTAAATGGTTTGTTACTTGATTTGCTATAATGGCGGTGGGTGAGAAGACAGAGGCCTTATCAATTCCCAAGCTACAGCAATTCCCTTAGAGCACAACAGTCACCACTTAGGAGAGCACTAGTTAAGCGTTGGCATTCAAAGCAGTAACCTGCTTTCCAGCAGAGTTAGGAAAAGAAAACAGAAATCACAATTAGACTGGGAAGAAGCAGCACCTTGAGAGCAGCAAACACGCGAGGGCAGAATTTCTAGTGAAACCCTAGAAAGCGTGGTGTGGTGATCGTCCCTGTCTTAAGAATAGCGAGAGCAGCATTCACACGACTTTAGATTTGCCTCCACAAACTTGGAAAACTTAAAAAAAAAAAAAAAAAAAAGTCCAGGTGATGGCAAGTTACAAACTGACAAACCAGGTGTCATTTTACCTGGATATTGAACTAAAGGCAGTTTTGGCTTCAAAATTACTCTTGGACAGTATGTCAGCAAGAGCAATGCACTGATGGAAACTAACATCTCCTGAAACTCTTCAGCAGCCATCAATCAGGAAGTTCTCTTCCGAGCGCAGGGAGAGACGAGACAAGATCAAGAACCAAGCTATCACAGTCATTCATCAAAAAGAGAAAACAACACTAACAGAAATCTGGTATAAAGTTATTAGGCCTAAAGACAGTTTTTCAAACTAGGTATAATAGTTTTCCACCAAATTTGAAATTAGTTTGAAATAAGCTGCAGACCATGAAGGAATTGCCGGTTTAATTTATACAGAAGCAAAGAAAAACAAAACAAAAACAAGCATAGTGAGTAAAAAGAGAACAGCCTTTTTTTTCTTTTTCCTTTCTTTCTTTAAATCTGTGAGACAATAAATGAGAAAGGCCAGGAAAGCAGTCAGAAACAGAGCAAGCAAATGCAGAGAAATGCCTTTAGCTCACCAGTAGCAGCCAGAGCACTTTATTTTCATGGACTCTAAAGAGTATTGACAGGGATGCTCCTGTGGGTAAGAAGGTTGGTCTAAAGCTGAGCCTTTTAGGTAAAAGATGACCAAAGAAAATTAAGGGTGACATTGGTGCAAGAGGAATAGAATGCCCAATGAGAGAAAATCCCCAGGAAGTGGTAGGTGTTAAACAGAGATGAAATATCCCTGAAGCAAGCAGCAAAAATAACTGTGACTGGATTCACCTCAGCCAAGTCGTTCAGGAGAATTAGTGAACTCTTCCCCTCATAAAAGGCTTTTAATTCAAGAGACAGGCAAATTTTACTGAGGAGTGAGAAAATGTGACTAGGCAGAAGTCCTAAACGTTTTGTACACAGCTCTCCTACTGGGCAGATCCTTGTCTCTGGGCTTGGCTGCAAGCAGCATGACAGCATGGACCCTCAGCCACGTCTGCGTCCCCCATCCCTGGGCAGGGAGCTTCCTCTGACCCTCCCCAGCAGTCCTGTCCTTCCAGGGAGTGCAAGCAACCCTAGAGGAACACAGCCCAAACCTGCAACCAAAAGAATCAGACACCTGTTATGAAAATTACATTTGTGTGGGAGACTTCCGTGTCCCTGGGAAAAAAACCCACGCTTTGAGATACCAAGCTTTGGGAGAAACCTGAAATGGCAGCAAGGCATTCTGCTGTGGGTCAAATGAAAAGCTTATGTGCTTAGAGATGTTTCTGTATATTCCAACTATAATACAACCAGTCTAATAAAAGCATCTGCTTCTCTTTACAAACTGCCCCTCACCCGGTGTGGCTACACCAGTACTACATCAATTTCATGGCAGGTATCACAGTATCAGTGTGGAGAGTGATTGCCACAGCTGGGGTCGAAATAGTAGACTAAGCTGTACAAGAGAAACACTGGCACAATCTTAAACATTGTGATGTACAGACTGAAGAAAATACTTGTGCACTGTGTATTTAACCTGACACATTATAGCTCCACTACATTACCCTGCGATGTCAAACTGTAATACAGCATTAAATCAAGAACAAAGAAAATCTAAGGTCTTTTTTCCTTCCCCAGGTTGTTTAGGTTTTCTTAAGCTCCCTGTCCTTGAAACTCATGCCACTGATACAGCTGAAAAAAACCAGAAGGATCAGCTGTAAACAACTATATAGATCAGAAGGCTGGCAGTGAATTATTGAATCAGTTCTCTCTTTGGGTGTGTGTTCACATCTAACCCAAGCTTACAGTCACTTAAGGCTTTGATCTGAAGCCACTGGTAGTCTTACGTTAGGCTCTTGGTGCCCACCAGGAATACTGAACCACTGCTGAAGGGTCCCATTTACTTCCCAGGAAGGCACATACCCAAGCCATCACTGGATAGCAGTCTTGATGGGCAGACCTAGAATGTTATCCATTCTGCAGTCAGCACCTGACCACAGCCCAGACTTTTTAATTTATCTTTTCCCCCATCTTTTTTTCCAGCTGGAGTACTAGTAGGATGGCTCTGTGCACAAACTGTGCACATCTTTTCTAGTGGGAGAGCTGCATTCCCTTTTGCAGCTTATCTCCCACAGCTCCTCTCCTCCTCAGCCACCAGAGCCACCCAGCAGCAGCTGGAGTAGATACTCTTACACCCTTCTCACAGAGCCAAGAACATTCCATGTGAACAGTCACTTTCTCCTTTGAGGAAGACCAGGTATTTGCTGTGCTTCTCTGCCCAATGCCATCCTCCCAAGTCTTTGTCATGGTTACATGTCCTAGACCTGTCACTACTGTTCTCTTTTGTCCCTGGTGAACTATTACTTGAGGCACCTCCCTCACCAGCATCTGCCTTGGCACCACCAACAATGAGGCTGAGCAGGCAAGGTCTTTACTGCTCAACCTCCTGCAAACCAGGAGGCTCATACCTGATTAAAAGTCTTTCAATCTTGGCATCTGTGGGGGCTTCAGAAGGCTTCACTCTCCCCACTCCCTACCACTGCACACCTTTGGGCCAAGTCCGCTGTGCTGCTGACTACACAGAATCTTCATCACCTGTTTGTTTCTGGGTTGAAAAATCTACCAAAATCGGGATTTGGCAGACAAAAAGAGAAAGAGGGAGTGAGATAGCGCTGAGGATTGCACCTTCTGCTTCAACAGCTAAGAAACATTTTTGCAAAACCACTGGAACCAAGGAGTAACTTAAGTGCTACTGAGGGAATAAATGATTCGGTGAACTTCTGTTAGTGGAGACAAGGTGTAAGACAGAAAGCACCCAGTTTAAATATAAAATCCTGAGTGAATTACAGAACTGGCAGTTCTTTTTTTTTTTTCCCCTACCCTTCATCTTAACATTTTATAAAGAAGACACCAAGAAATAGTATATCCTGAGTCCAAAAAAGTCACCTTCTTTAGAAAGAAGTATACTGAATCGCTGCTTGGAGAAGAAAATATCTGCAGGTGAACACCTGAGTGACAGCAACTGGAGAGCATGAAGTAAGTTTTTCCTAAGGACTAAGCAAAACCACTGCCTACCATCTCACCTCCTGTACAGATGAGGAGTTGTGCTAGACCTGCCACCTAACAGTTACCCATGTGTAATAGGAATGCTTCTCAACTAACTAGTTTCAACATTCCTTTACTTTATAGAAGTCAAGAGAAAAGGTAAGAGAAATTTAGAGACGTCAAGCAAGCATTATTTAATTCAACAGTCCACATGCAGGCTTTTTTTTCCCCCTTCTGATGCTAACCCACACAAAACAATGCAGCAGTTCTATGAATATTTTAAGTTTTGCTTAATGGTTCCAGTAACAGAGGCCACTCTTATTTTCCTCTGATCATTCATACTGTCAGATCCGGTGTGAATAATGTCAAATACTTGAGCTCTTTTCACTATTTGGCTCCAGAGCATTCGTCTTCTGGAATGAGGACTGTCACTTATGATTTCCAATTCATCAGGGACACTGAACCACTGTTACACAATTTCAGCAATGTCTGCTTCAGATTTTTCTGACAGATGGGTGATAAATTTTTTTAATTGAGATCATTTCAGGAACACGTAGCTTATACATAGGCTATGTTCAGCCTAATGAAAAGTCCACAGGGCATCGTGAGTCCTTCTTCTTACTTTCACAGCCACAAAAGGCAGAAAAGAGACTGAGACAAAGTTTCTGTAGATTGATGGACCTGTAGACATAAATTTCAGCCCACCCTTCACATCTGTTCTGTGCATGTGGTTTGGAGATCTCCCAGATTCTTTAATCTTAGTACAGCAAGATGCAAAACAAGCCTTTACAGATTAAAGTTTCATGCAAGAGAACCAGAGCCACTAGGCAGGTATAAAGATTCATGCTGCTATTAAAACGCCTTGGATTTGACCAAGTTAGCACAACAATGAAATAAATTAAACAAGTGAATCAAAAAAGTAAAGATACCAGAATACTTTGGTCCCTTCTGCCCTCCCTCAGCAAGATCCCACAAAGCACGTCACACAGTTTTCTCAAGTATCCTAAGTGGATGCAGTAAATTCTAACAAAAGTATTAGCAACATTCCTTTCCATTCTGTTAGGAGTCAATTTCTGTTGAGCATTTTACAAGCATCAGGGTAACAATCCTTTTTCCTTCTGCAGGAGGACAGAAAGCAGCCAGCAACCTCCTGCTGGGCAAGACAGGGGTGGATGGCTCAGGCAGGCAGAGCACGGCTCAACCACAGGCTCAATACCGCTTGGTAAAAGCTCCCTGAAGCTTCTTTGGAAGCGCTAGATTTGGAGAATCCACTCCACCCAGTTCTTAACATCTTCCTCTGACACCCTACTGGTAGAACTTAAATGGGAAGAACGTGGAAACTGGATGGCTGAAAGGATAATTGGGACACTGTGGAAATAATCTTCCTCTGCAGCCAGGGAAGATAAACGATTCCTTCCCTATTCCAAATGCAATGCCAAATGGGGAACAAATGATTCTGCCTTTGACCCAATGTCTTTGCTGTATGGTTATTATAAGCATTGAGGATGAAATCTTGCTCACAAAATTAGTCTCACTTCCCTTCCAAAAAGGACTAGACACAGACAGCACTTCATCCTTTTTTGAGACATGCACACACCTTTAAACAGCAAAGGCAAAACCAGTTCAAATACAGACAAATGGGAACTAAAGCATTCCATTATTAAAGTTGAAGACTCTTTTGCTCATTAGGATAACATAACCTCAAATCTGCAACCTGATCTAGGAAGCCAAGTCCAGCACTAATACTGCACACAATGTGGTCAGTGGTGACAGGCACAGGTTCACTCACATCTCACCTTACCCCATTACGAATGGATTAATTAGACAGGTCGCCAGCTACAACAGTTTGGCTGGACAGAGGATGGAGAAGGCACTCTGCATGCACAAAGACAGCTCTGCCCGCGGCAACCTACACCCACATCATTCCTTAGAGAAACGTGCTGAGACTCCCTTCAAAGAGAAGGCACAAAACCCATTCTAAGCAATCCAGTCTAAAAGGGTCTGTGCTGTTCAGCTTTGCTTTATCGGGGATATACCACCCCGTTCCCATCCAGCCCTGCTTCCCCGGACAGCCGATACCAATGGCTCTTGGCTCCAAGCCCACCTTTACAATAGAAGGGCAGCAAGTGCTCCCTGGGAATGCCAAAGGAATGTCTCATTCCCCAAAACCGCTCTTGCTTCACAGACACATGTGATTTCCGCATAGATTGTGAAATTCTATTTATATATCAGATCTTTCAATGAATTATTCAATTAGCAGAGTCAACCAGGATCGGGTAACACATCCTTCTGGCACACTTGCCATTGTCCATAGAATTTATTCCTTATGCCTGCCATAGTTTGTAATGAGCATCTACTGATCACCTGCGAACAGGACCTGAGTGCTAAACATCACCCAACTATGCCAATTCTTCAGCACAGCTCCCTGCAAACACAGGTATCATTTTTAAATACTAAAAAGTGCTAAATATTCACCATCATTAATGTTTCATCTGAATAAATTAAAAAGAGGAAAACCTAATGGAAAGAATGACAAACTGTATGGATTGTAACTAATCTGATCTGCAACAAATTCTTTTCCTCGGGGAGAGAGGCAGGCAAGCGTTTTCTTTCTAGGATTAGAGATGGTAACTGTCACTTTGTTGCTGTTCAACTTCTCTTCATTCCTCTAAAACCGAAACTCCTCCTCAACAACTCTGCCCGGTACACAGGGAACATCTGAAAGCAGCGAGGCTGCCGGGGAACTCTGCGCCTGACACGAGAGGCTGGGAGCCGCCAGGAGCGATGCATAGAACGGCGCGGTACCCGCGAGGCTGAACCCCGCGCTTAGCGGCAAGAAGAAAGGTAGGGATGACTATGGGTCTGCTTCAAAACAGAGCCCGGGAAGTTTCTAGCGCGATCACTCAATTGCGGGGAGAAAGTACTGGAGATAAAGCAGAGGAGGAACTCACGAAGATATTATGTGAACACCTTTCTCAGTCAAAAGCGCTTTCCAAAACGCTCGGTTTTCCCTTTTATTCCCCCGATAGCCCGTGGAAGAGGCGCCACCTGTTCCCAAACCGCCAGGGAAGCGGGGCACTTGCCGGGAGAGCGGCGGGCTCCCGCGGAGCAGCGAGCGCCTCATCGCTCCTCATCTCCCGCAAACTTCCACCGGGCCGAGCCGCGGGATCGTCCCGGCGGCTGAGCTCCCTGCCCGCCCCCGGGGCGCCCCCCGTCCCGCACAGCTCCGGGCAGAAATGCTGAATCACGAAGCCGAGGGTGCGGGACGGGTGCCGCGGGACTCCGCCCGACCCCCTCCCGGGTCCGGCCGCCCCCCTCCGCCCGGGCGCGGAGCCGAGAAGGGGTCCGGGAGGATGGGGATCCGCGGCGCCGGGCACTCACTTGAAGGTGAGGACGCAGAGGGGCCGGTAGGACTTGTGGCTGGTGTTCTCGGCCATGCGCTTGCCCCAGAAGTCGTTGGCG
>VZRE01014226.1:581398-667089 GCA_013396775.1 Cephalopterus ornatus
GGCAGCGGGACCGCCGCCGGCCACTCGCGCTCTGCCGAGGCGCTGCCTGCCCGGCTGCAAATAAACAGCGGCCGCCTCCCCGCGCCATCCCTCCCCTCCTCCTCTTCCTCCTCCTCCTCCTCCCCCTCGCACCCCCCCACCCGCACGCATGCTCCTTGCCGCGCTGTCACACCGCCGCCACCTCCTCAGCCCGTCGGCGGGGGGGGCTCAGCCCGCGGCGCCCCCCGCGCACCGGGAGAGGGATGCGCCAGGGCACGGCAGCTCCCACGCGGGGCCGCGCCGCCCGCGGGCGAGGAGCGCTGCGGGGCGCGGAGCGGAGCCCACTGCCCCGGGTCGCCCTGTCCGTCCTCTCCCAGGGCTGCCCTGCCGCCTGCTGCCAGCGCCTCCTCCAAACCCCCCGTGGGCATCCCCCTCCACGGCCAGTCGCAGCTTCCCTGTGGGCCAGACTCACCTGGGGAGAGGGAACAACCCAGCCGGCTCCACGGCACCCGCGCTGTTCCACAGCACTCACAACGTGCGTGCTGATCCAGTATCGATGCTGCTGCACTGCATCCACGCTGCTCCACAGCATCAGTGCTCGCCCACACCGTTCACGCTGCAGCATCAGCTGTGCCAAACAGTCCCCCACTGTGTTGTCCTGCTGGAGGGGAAAGCGTTTTGGTGCCATGGAACTTGTTTTCTCTACTCTGGTCCAGCCCCTGTCCCTCTTTCAAAATCATTTGAGAGCTGCAGTGTGTCCATCCCCTCCCATACATGACCTTTCTTGTCTTAGTGACAACTCCCAGTAACTTTCACTTTAGGAAAGGCTGTGGTCAGATCCTCTATTCAGCCCTGTACAAAAGGTACATGGATTTTTCAAAAAACATAAAAACAAGGACTCTATTAATGAGGTTTTGCCATTTAGAGAAAGCCTCCTGCTTATAACCAAACAAAGCAATAGCACCACTTGGCAAAGCAGCTTAGATTCAATTAGGTGAATGAACATACTGGACACACTTTGAATTTGTTCTTGAGAAAAGATACACTGAGCACGGTTCACCACCAGCCTGTGCAGTTCCAAGCTGCTCTCCGTGCGTGCGTGTGAGTGTGCCTGCCTGCGTGTGGGAAAAAGAGGGGAACGGAAGCCGTGGAGAGTTCATGCAGACTGTCTGGGGCAAGCCTGCTCCAGGAATGCTTCTTCCCCCCCAGCATATTTGGCACTTCGAGTGATCTGGTATTTTCCAAGTGCAACAGAACAGGCTGTTCAGATGCACTTTTGTCATAGCTAAAAATAACAGTTAACTCCAACTAGGACAGTGTGGGACAAGAGGAAACTCCATCAGAAATAGAGTCATCAATTCAAACTTTCTCTTTAAGTTGCTGATGACATTTAGGCAGTCAGGTACCTGGAGCTTTCACCAGCATGGGAGACCATTCATGGAGGTGTGTTAGTGTTCATTTTCACCAAAGTTTTAAAGTTTAGGCATGTAAAACTAGACTTCAACATCTGTTTATGGGCATCGGAAGAGAAACAGTCTAGTATCCTGAGGCAATGAAGTACCAAAGCCCACAAGTGCCCAGCAGCTCTGGAATTAAGTCATTATTTCACATATGCCTAAAGGTGGAATTGGGAGTTTTTGTTGACATAAATTAAAACGGTGACAGTTCGGGGCAGAGGGAAGGGGGACAAAGGGGGAGGGAAAGAATGGACTATAATGCTGATGAAAGCAAAGACAATGTGTAGGATTTAAATGTTGAAATTACCTTGTAGCAGGCTGAAGGTAATATTTGAAATTCTAATTTACTCCACCAAACAAAATCTGCAATCCCCTGTAGTTCTGAAATGGGCAGCCAAGAGTCCAACTGTTCTCTGCGGTCGATTACTGCGTGTGGGTGAGCCAGGCAGCACTGCTGTGTGACCCCAACAAACCCAATACACCCAGCAGTCCAGCTTGTCTTCAGCAGGCTGTCCCTCCCCCTGTACCTCTGGTCTACTCATCCATGGGTCAGTGTTCACACAGCCTTTGTCACCAGTGCCTCTCAGCCTTCTGTCCTGCATCATCACAGGTGGGGACAGCCCACTGATAACCTGCTCCTGCCACAAAAGAGGGCCCAGGACTGCCATCAGGCAACCCGACAGGTCTCTCCGTTTGTTATCCGGGTCTGTGGTATATGTCCCTGCTGTGCTACGAGTCCTGCTGTTCACTCTTTGAGCTTAACTAGTTCTTCACATAAAGCTCACCAAAAATACGGAGTTCTAAATTAGTAAATGATGAAGAGGTGATAAAAAATAATTTTCCCATCAAGGAATTTCCTGTCAATATCTTATGACAGTATCATACACAGCCATCTAATGTCACCTAGTACAACAGGCACACTCTATGGAATAAATAACATTTCTTCTTACACAGATCTACAATTTCCTGTTCGCTTCCATCACTCACCATGCTTGATAATACCCAAAAGGGAGAGATGTCAGTCTTGATCCATTCAGGGCTCCTTACCCTAACTCTCCTTAGGAGGGCACCAACACTGGCCATTAGCTTTCATCTGGTACAGAAACCTAGAGTTTGCAAGGGAGAAAAACCCTACTTATTTTTTAAACTGTTTTCTTATATGCTTATTGAAATTATATGCGTAAAGTGCTTTTTTGCATACATTTTATATTTTGCCTTTACATTGTACATTTTGTACACTGATTTGCCAAGTTCCTTGTATGAGAAGAAAATCTATTCTCACTTCTCCAAGACAGATCAGATCTTTCCTTTCTTCCCTCAAGCAAACATCAGAAAGAGACAAAGCAATGCTCCAGCCAGCCATGGAGGAAGACCTCCTGTTCTTCACACCAAGACCCACTGAAATACAAACGTATTGCCTTCTACTTTCGCTACAGAGGGAAATATTACCTTGTCATGTAGCAGTCACCATCACAGATTGAATTCAAGTTGTCTGTTGCTAGAAGTCCTGACCACCTATAAATAAACTAAAAGGAAAAAGTATTCAGGGAGCAGAAGAACACATACTGAACACCACTCTATATTGGATGTCAAGTCTGGACATATACATGCAGGCATATACATAGAGGGAGAGGAAAGAGAGAAAGAAGAGAATACAGCAGTGGGATGATTTGCTCTAAAGCGGCTTTACCACTTCCAAAAATATGTGGTCTAATAAATATTTCTTCCTTCTGCGAGCCTTGATTCTTTCTCTACCCAAAGTAGCCGTGTCATTGTTCCTGACATGTGAAGCCAAATTGCTTCTCAGAAAAGCCTAGCTCAGTTCTAGAGAATAGTGTGTAGTTGAAGCACTCCAGCTATTTGACTGCCTCCTTGTATTTGAATCACAAGTTTTGTGCCAGCTATATAAAAAAAGATTAGCAAATGGCTGTTAAAACTAGAGACCTTGAAACTAATTATGTGCAATGCTCAAAAAAACCTGGCTCTGCTAATTGAGCAGAGCTCGTTACTTCTGAAGCAGGAAAGTTTAGGCTCCACTTGGAGTAAAACATACGGCAGCGTATGCAAGGCAGGAGACACATTTGAGTGGATACACTTCAAAGGGTTGAGCACTGATTGATCTGTTATTATCTGAAGATGGCAACTGCTCAAAGGCAGAGAGAAACTGCAAATGTTTTGAGTTTCAGACTTAAACGTGGAGTTCTGAGGAGTTTAGCTTTGCATTGACTGATTAAAGTATAAGAATGCAGTAAATACAATTTAGAAGTTAAATTACCATATGGTCATAGCTAGAGGTAAATTTCAAAAGTAGCACATGTAAATAGTTTCTTGCTGTCTGAACAAATAATTTTACATTTAAACTAAGTCATTTGGTAACTGGTCCGATTGATTTCTGCTTATAGGCAGTTACTGAATGGTTCTGCAATTCATTTCAGTAGCCCCAGGATGAAACTCTGTATGTGCCATGCATATAATCTTCAGTTGATACCAATTATGTTCATATGGTTAAAAGAAAACATAAAAAAAAAAAGTAAAAAATAAATAAATTAAGGAATGAGGCAGCCACCATGTTCTGCTAGCTACTAAAGGAAATTGCCCTCCTAAATGAAAGAGCATTGCAAACCTGGAACCAAGTTTGGCATCTTTAATCCAATGTCCTGTCTGTGCTGGAAGAGCTTTGGAGAGAAAGAGAGCAATCCGTGTGGTACAGAGCCCCCCCAAGGAGTTCAGAGCAGGCATAATTCTGTTTAGTCAAGTGAGATTTGAACTTTGGAGTTACTGGGAGCACTGCAACAGTGAAAAACTGTATTGGGCTGGGCTGGAAAAATCCTAATTATGATCCATTTTTCCTTGTTCCCAAATTGCTTCTAGGTCTATGCAGGTGACAGAAAGTTTCTCTTTGTTGAACTCTTCCTAAAGTCCACCAAAAGTTCCTGTGGCTTTGCTTTCACTTTCAACTGTGGCCAAGAGCCAGAAGCAGTATAAGCAGGAGAGGACTACTTCTTAGTACTCTGGTTCTGTGATCCTTAGAAGACAAAGAAATCCAATATCCTCAGGATGACCTCTCCTTTTCAATGGGGATATAGTATTTCAAGTTCAGCCCACAACCCCTCCTAAGCCTTCTCACCATGGCAGCCACAGTGTGCGCTAAATATCAGCCTTGAAAATTCAAACCCCTCAGTATTTACAAAGCGATAACAACAAGAAGATATCACATGGTAAGCGTGGTTTGGTGGATCCTCATGGATGCTCATTTCCCATCCCTGACACAGATGGCAAGTAACACAGAATCCTCTGTGACCCATTTTCATATCCATTTGTCACCTGCTTCATGTGCTTGTGCAAAATGAGAGATTTCAAGCTGAGAAAAGGCTTGCCATCGTTGTTACTGGATTAGAGGGAATCTCTTTTTCAGCTCATGAAACAAATGCATTTTCTGCCTTTGAAGAAACACGGGTTAAGCCTTAGTCTGTGGGCAGGATTGTACAGAATCTTTGAATCTCCACCGTGGATGGAACATCCACGATTTTACAGAGGAGAGACATCCAGCAAGTGGTACAGAGTGACTTGTGTTTGGTAGTCACAGTTTAAAGGTCAGGGACAATACAAAGATGGGACAAGCCCCACTGATGAGAAGAATTGGATTCTTCACCTACTAAGTGGAGGCAGACTGTGGAATAGGTGGCTGAGGTTGTCCACTCCAGCAGATTCACTCATCAGGTGAGGAGATAAGTATTTTCCATTTCTGTGTGTGTGATTTGGGCATTCAGAACCCTGTGAAGAAATGGCAAGTGGAGAAGCGAAAGCATTTTTCTTTCTCTACTGAGCATGGATCTGCACTTTTCCTCTGCTGGAAGCATTGCAAAAGAAATTTCCCAAAGCCAAAGAAAGTCTTCAGTCTTGCCCTTGCCTGACAGATCTTTTTTATTGCAGCAGAGCAAGTGAAAAGTGCAGGCTATGGGGCTTGAATCATAAGAGTTATCACTTGTAACATTCATCTACTTATTGCTGATTAAGTACAAGATAGTTTAAGCTGAATTTTTGTGCATTTCATGGAAATCAGTTAATGGCTCAGAACCACAAAAATTAAAAAGGGAAAACCCAGTTCAAGACGGGCCCACTTCTGGATAAGCAAATGAGGGATTCTGAAATGACCCACCATTTTTTTTCACTTACAATGCGTAGCCCTGGATGACATTTTCACTCTACCTGGAACATTGTTTCTTAGTACAAGCAGATCTTCATGGGTGTGAGGCTGGTTAAAGCAGGGATCTGGCTAGAGAGAAGTTGTTTTAAAAGGATAGCTTTCCCAGGAAATGGATGTTAGTAACTCAGACACCATATGCTTCCTACAAGGCCGTGGCTGTACAGTTGGATGCTGAGCTGCTGAGGGCACTGCAGTCAAACACAGGGTAAGAAACTCTGATTAATATTTAGTGGTTGGGATTCACATTGCTCCTATAGGGAGGCATTGGATTCAGAAGATGAATTTGATTTTGGTGAGATAAAGGAGGCATTTTCAACTTGGACTGTACTGAGTCAGTTAATTTGACCCTGTACTCAGTCTTCAGAGTTGGCTGTATGTTCCCCAATGCAATTGTCTCCTGAAGGTTCATATGTCAAAATAAAAACTGAGATTAAAGACCCCAAGTCTGTTCCCTATTCAGATTCGGTTGGTCTTGTTTTCTGTAATATCTGAGCTGAAATGCAGCACCAGTTCTCTCCTAAAAGTAACTGATTTATACATGAGATCTTCTGGCATCCCCAGACTCGATTGAATTGCAGTCATTGCAAATGGTCTGATAAAATCAGGCTCTTGGATAAAATCAGGAAATCTCTACATTTATTCTCTGATTACAGAGCAAGCTCAATTTCATCATGATAAAGTAGAAGCCAGTGGTTACAATTACCTTTCTTTCTTTTCATCTATTTTTTAATATTTTGGTTTAAAATGGAAAAATTACAAATTAATAAATCTGCACCAAGTCCATTCAAGACTCTTTATAATAATATTATTCATATCTCTATGATTAGCAACAGCTGGAATAAATTTTAGGAAAAATATTAAAATCTATATTGTAGAATAAGCCAGAGAGTCACTGTAATTTGAGGAGGGTGAAAGTTTCCTTAAAAGCTACTGGGAAAGGAATATGACTTCTTTTTTTTTTTTTTTTTTTTTGGGTGACTTCTTTGGATTTTATTTTTGCAAGCAGCTACAGTTTTGTTTTACAATGCTTAATTTTCTAGTGTTTATGTTGAACAAATACTCCAGATAGAACATCGCTTCGATCAGTCACTCTGGGCTCTGCTTCTTCTCTCTAGTCCTCTTACACCAAGGTGTACTGAGGAGCTCTGGCTGTGTTAAAGCAAAGATAAGTTCTCAAGCACAAGTTACAACCCTCTAAGCCAGCTATGCTGGCTGGAAAGCCATCACACCAGTCAGCTTTTGACTGGTTCTGTTTCTGCTCTTTTCCCAAGGCAGTTGAGAAATTCACAGACAGCTAATACATCTGTTGAAAAGCAAAGCAATAAAACCTTCTACGACTTCTCAGAGGAAACAATCTGAAAGCCTGGTGGAGAAGGACAGCATGAGGAAGAAGCAGGATGGAGAGAGAGGCATTTGGGAATGATTGGAGTAGCTTTTCTATGTCCCTTTTCCCTCCCTGTTGTTCCCGCAGACCAGGCATCTAATTGACCCTGAAACTGGTGGTAGGATAAATCGGACCCTTCCCAGTTATCCTTGTTCTCCAGCACTCATTTGCCTTCCTGTGAGTCTGCTGCAGACAGTTAAGCATGTTGTAATACTCGAGAAATTTTTAACAAAAATATCAAGCCCATTCTGAATGAAAGTGGTTGTCTAGATGTGGAAGCACCAGAAGGAGCAGTAGAAGAAGTGCTGTGAGAATGGTAGGTGCAAATGGCACCTAGGGCATCAAGATGCCAGCACATCCATGTGCAGCTTATCAGGACCTCTCTAAACTGAAGACAGACTACACACAGAGTGAAAGAGAGGGCAGAGTACAAACCAAAGCCCCAAAGAAGTGATGTGAGGAAGAACAGAACAGGCTTAGAGCCATCAAACACCCAGATGAGGAGAGAAAAATGAATCCTAGTCCAGGGGTAGAATAGGAGGAAGAATACATGAGGGTGTGAGAGCACATGCAAATGTTGTTTTCTTTTGGCCAAAATCACCTTTCTCTCCTCTTCTAGCACATTGAGGTTTGATACACTGTTACTGCAGAGTTCTGGGGCTACAGACCTGGCAGTGTAAAGAATTACAAGCCATATGGTCTAACAATACTTACACACCTTTTATCCAAGTGAACATGAAATCTTGGCTCACCTGAAATACTCTGGGGAGACATACATGTGACTTTTCCCAGCTTTCCCCTAGATGAGTGCACACTTAGGAGCTCAGGGTTTTCAGCTCCTACTACTAACAAGGACCACAGAACTCCCTTCTTTCAGAGTCTCTCAGTGGAGGTGAGTCTCCCATACTTTCTTATGCCCACTCACGCTCCCTTCATGTGTTTCACCTGACTTCTCCTGCCTAATACCAGTCCAGCTTTCTTCTCAGTCAATAGGAACTTGTAACCTTTGAATTCCTATTGTTAAACATTTTAAAAAATGTTTAAACATTAAAAAGTTACTGACCTGGTTTAGAACTTAGAAAATTTCCCATGGCTTCAGCCCAAAGCCCAGAGTCATCTGCAGTTCAGCTGAAACACTCCTAGGATCCCTCAATAGGAATCTGGAAGCCTCCCAGACAGCATTTGGAGCCTGGAAGGCCTAGGAATAAAACAAAAAGTTGTAGTTCAAGAGCAAATCTAACATACTCACTGCTACTAAACCTGCTTGGCAACATCTGTCTGTAGGGTTTTCTGTCATCTCTAGCAGACCACTTCCAGCACAGGACACCTGTCCCTTTCTTTCATCCTTGGGACATCACATCAAATTCGGGGCCCTGGCTCAAGGTTCATCTGACCTCATTGCCATATCCTAGGTTCTTCTTAGTTTTTCCTGCAGGCTTTCAGAGATGCTCCATGGCCCAGCATATCTTATCTATTACCAAGTTCATGCCAGAGTTCTGTTCCTCAGGCACAAGACAACCTTTTTTGCTTGCAGAGTAGAGGTCACGTACACTGGGACAGAGCTTCCCTGGAAGCTGCTTCAAGAATAATAGTTGATTCTCTGCAAGACTTAAGGATTTTTGTGACACTCATCAACATCATCCTCTCAGTGCCAAAAGGCCAGCACTCTCCAGTATAAACAAAAAGGATAATAATAGCAAACAAACCACTCTACCAAACCATAGCACACTTCTGTACTCTTAATCCTTCCTTGGGAAAAGACAGAGAGAAAAAACTTAATTACCTGAGAGTCAATATCATTTGTATCACTGCTGCTTAAACAGGTCTGTTGATAAAAAGGGTAAAAACAGACTAAACTCTGAATAGTTTTATAAAGGAAAGGACTGGAGAGGAGCCTGAAGGAAAACTCAGGCATAGCACAACTTCAAAGAAGTGCTGCAGAGATCCACAGTTTGTAATTTGGGCCTGTTTCTAGTTATCTCTACTTGCACAGATTGACAATTGTGAAGAAGAGAAGAATCATAAAGATGGGGTTAGTCTTTTTTGGCATGAGGCTGGCATCTGCCACGGGAAATTAATCCGTGCTAAGCTGCAGTAAGCTGAGCTGCTGAGTTTGTATTCGTGTCACTGAGACCGCTTATACTCACCGCTGGTCTATAAACTCTTATTAGTCAGACCTGACAGTGGGTGACATCTTGATGAGAAGAATAGCCTATGGATCACCATCCATTCAATAACCAGTTCTAAAAATGATTCTAAATGAGCCATTTTTCCAAAGACCACACACTAAAATATTTTGGGGAGATAAATAAAGCGATACTGGGCTTTCCTTTTTTTTTCTTTTTTTTTTTTTTTTGAGAAGGGGATTAGAAGGTCCCAGAGTACTTTGTCACTGAAATAACCACATGTGTCAGCTAAATTGGCAGAGCTATTATATTTAGACTCTAGATTAGATGTTGAGGTCTTGGATACCTCCCAAAAGATTTGCTCTCTGGACAGTTGAAGCAAAATAAAATTAGAGGGGAAAAGTAGTTCACAGCCCCAGCTAGTGTTTTCATTTTTTCTCAATATCACGTGGTCTGAGATGTTGATGAGAAAAGACGGACTTATGAGGGGTGACTTGACAGGAATCATATTTTCATTTCCTTCATAAAATTTTGTGAGATTTTCTCTCTCTCCAGTGGCCACCTTGCTGTTGTTGCCTTTTGGGGGCCCATATGATCCTCCCTGTGAGAAAAACATATCCCAAGGCATTTCCTTTTTTCTTTTGCAAGATGCAGAGGGAAGATTCCATTAAATTTTTTAATTTGTTTAACTGGCTTCTAATTTTGCAGACTCCTGTCATGCCATAAAACTGACTGATGAATGACAGGGCCCTGCTAGGTTTAGCAGGGGTGTAATGTGAGCTCTCAGGGCTGGAAACAATAAAATACAATTTTCTGAGAAATGGGGTTTTGCAAGGGACTGCTAGCTCTGACTTCACCACACTCTTTCATTTTGTTAGCTCCAGTTCAGCAAGTTACCGCTGGATTTTGTTACATTTTCCATCATTATGAGCCCTCTGTTCACAAAAGTCAGAGAGAATCCTCCAAGTAGCTCAAGGTCATTTAGGAAGACAGCTGATGAGTGCCATGTTGGCGACTTGCCCTGCATATATGGGAGTCAGTGTGTGGGCTGTGGACGGCACGGCCAAGGCTCATACAGCACAGTTCGTAAAAGAAAATTTCAGATGAGTCAAAAGGCAGCCTCTCACCTCCCACACTGACCTTCTTTGGAGCTGCCCTACACTGAAAACCCTCTCTCTTTCCAGCTATCTATACATTTTCAGAGGACCATGGGTTGAAAAGAACAAAGAAACAAACACTAGAGTTCGTCTTTCAGCTATCGTTGTCACATGCTGGTTTTGGAAACTAAGTGACAAGATGTTCATGACACAATTCAGTTCATTGTCATTAACGCGGTCGAGTTGTCCTGGAAGAGAAGCTTCCTCAGACTTCAGTATTGCTTCCTTGGCTTTCTACGTAAACCTGATCAGATCTGACTCATTCCTGCAGAATATCCTCCTCTACATCCAGGCAAAGACAACAATAAATAGTTTTGCCTTGTCAGGCTGCCTGCAAGTAATCTAATCAGGTCTGGAACATTTTAATCCATAATGAATTGGTCCATCTAGCTGAAAGTGTAACTAAGCAACTGCAACAGCAAGCCTCCAACTTTGTGGACCACCCTGCCAGCTGTGCCAGCCTGGTCTCCTAGCTGTGCCATCAGCAGCACAGACACCAACCTCTCCACGGGACTTGGGAGGCACCTGCACCCTTGTTACAACCCTGGCCCTTGTTAAAACTACACAGGGAGCTGCAAGCCCTCATACCTGCCCAGTGAAAGTCTCCTGGTCCCAAACCAGGCAGAGGAATGAGGCAAAGAAATGGTGGAAGAAAGCAACCCTTGGCTTTGTTATTGAAGCAACAGAGAGGTAGGAAGGCTAAGAGATGTGCTCGGAGATAGAAAGGAATGCAGGCAGAAAATAACACATCTCCTGATTTCAAGGCCATTTTCTGCCTGAGCGTACACAAGGACTGGGAAGAGAAAGACCTGCATGCAGCACAAAGGCTCCCCACTCCAGATTTCACTGGCTCTTGCATTCTGGCTTGCAGTGGGAGGAGGAGGCAAGAGTGGAGGAACAGCATCAATGTGCTGGTGCTTCTGCAAGAGCTTCAGTAGCAGCTGTTGTTACAGGTCCCAACAGTGCCAGCTATTTCTCTGCCCTGGCCAAGAACCACTACAGTGCACAGGAGAGGTTGGAACAAGGCTTTCCCCAACCCTTCCGAAGTTTCCATATAGACTTCTTAAGTGTTTGCATTCCAGGATTTTGAGGTAGGAGTGAGACAGAACTTGCTTGGGAGGCAAAATCCTGAGCCATGCCTCTAAAATCCTGCACCCTCCAGCTGCTGACCTCAGGACAAGATTAACTGCAAATAAACCCTAGAGCAAAGTCCCCAATGGGGAGTAGGATAGGATTGTCACTTCTCTGTAGCATTTTGCAGCAGCAGCCTGTGTTTGTGTCAGAGTCTGAAAAGCAGAAATGCTTATGCCCTTACAGTGACAGCATAGGAGATTTTGTTTTGGTTTTGGATAAAAGATTGATAGGGTAAAGGCAACTGTGGGGGACAGGTTCAATACAGCTAATGAAAAAGAAAAAGTAGGCCCGGTCTTCATCCTGTTACATTGCTTGCTAACGGAGTAGTGTTTAGCAATAGCTTGTGTGTTGTAAGGCTTAAGGTTATCAGCAGAGTGACTGCAGAGAGCTAGTTAGAATTCACCCTGCATCTGTGACTGTAATCTGGCAATTTAAACGAAAACATGTTCTCTGCATAGGTGCATGACACAGGCTATTACTATCATTAATACAGTAGTAGTCATAATAAATCACATATTGAGCATGTTTGTTATTCCAAGGAAAACTTAATTATCATTTCCAATCTGGCAACATTTGATTTATTTTTTGCTATCTCTGAAATTGTATAATTAGTTCCCAAGTTACAATTGCAAAATCTCTGCCTTGGTGAGGGTAGGAGATGTGGAGTTACAGCTGCAGCCATCGCTCTGGCAAAGACAGCTTTCCCTGGAGAATATTAATTTTTAACACAAAAAAAAAAAAAAAAAAAAAGAGTAAAACTACCCTAAAAAGAGGGAGAATACTTAGTAGGAGCCTGTGAGGGAGCCTCCTCTTGCATTTGCTGAGCTGTTTTTGGTAAAAAGAGCTCTCTAGTGTCCAGCTGTAATAGTGCAGTTTGGGAAGATGCTGTGAGCACACAATTTGATCGAACAGATGTGCCAATGGAAGGCCGGGTCTCTTCTTTTGGGTACTCAGTGCTAATGCACAGTGTGAGAAGTGCTACTTAACGCCACTGTCGTCCAAACCCATATTGCACTTAGGAGTTTCAAGGCACAGCACAGAAGTCTCCTTAATTCCCACCTATCTTTCTCCACCTCTTTCTTAAAGGAGCTTCTGATGGACCGATGAAGCGGCTCCTGCTCAGACTGTGGGGCAAGGATGTGTGTGCGTGTCTGCCGGCACCCAGGCCAGGAAAAAAAAGGTTTAAATTTTTACTGTGCTCTCCAGGGACAGCAAAGTGCCTGCCATTTGGGGATCTAAGGTCACATGCTCACACTGGCTTGAGGTAATTTGGTCTGAGTGAATGGCCAGTTGCAACCACTGACTTTTAGTTTCTGCACCTGATTACAGGAAATTGTCTCATGCCAGAGAAAACATCCCCATGATCACTGAACCCTAGAAAGAAAATTGCAAAAAACATGTGTGGATAGTAGTGTACAAAGGCAAATCACCCCTCTGTCTTTCTAAAGTGACTACATTAATATTTTAATTGGCAGTTGTGCGGTTTGGAGTACATGCTAGAATAACAATATATGGTCTTCACAGTGCTTTTAAAGCTTATGTTTTGTTTTTTTTCAGCACCTTAGTGATGAGCTCACTAGTGTTGATAAAAATGAATTAAAAAACTATTTGGTTATCACTGGGTATCACAGATGGAGAATAATGACTTGACAAATTGGCAAACTGAGATTATCTGCAAATATTATGAGAGGCGCTTGAAGCTCTTATAAAATACACCATCATTTTTAATAGCATTTTGCTATTATGGTACCTCCCTCTTGGATTCTAAGGTTTAATATCGCGAAACACATTGCCACAGTCGAAGCTTCACCACTGAAAAGCACCATCTTGTGTTTCCTATGCTCTGCTTCCCACAGCAAGGCTAATTCTAGGGTAGAAAATAAACTAAGATGTAATAATTAACTAGATGAGTTTCAAAGGCAAGAAATCCCACGCAGGGCTAAGATGCTCACCTTTAATCACTGCAAACAAAATGACAGTGGCTTTCCTGCAAGTCTCTGTGAGCCAGAGGTTTAAACCTTCTGCCTTTAGATGGGTTTGCAGCAGGTTTTTCTCTTCCTGTTATTGACCTTCATTTTCTGAGCTCAGCTTTCAGAGGAGCCATAGTTCTAGTAGCTGAAAAACAATGTCAAAAATATAAGCCACAAACAACAAAGAATCCTGCCGGATTCAGGTCAGTCTTGACGATAATAGTTTTTTCTCCACTTAAGGTTTGAGCTCAGTATTAAGGTGATCACTCTTGATAAATGTAAAACCTATCAGTACATTATTATGTCTAAGCACCCTATGGAATATCTAGGATACAGCAGCCCATTTTCCCTTTATTTTTGCAAACCTGGAGACATGGTGGCAATAGTTTTTCTTTTTTTTTTTTTTTTCCAAAAAAACCCTCAAACTGTTGATATTTTCAGACCAGAAAATTAAAGGGGGATTGCCTCCTCAGAAAACTTTTTGTAAAAAAGTCCTCTGATGGGTGATCTCAAAAACGTGGGTCCCTTTTTCATCAAGATTTAGGTTATAAGGGACTGTTAAGATCTTCTGGTTTGAACTCCTGCATAATGCAGGGTGTGTAGGATTTCAGCAAAGTCCATGACTAATTTCAGTTTTATTTGCAGTGCTGGGTTCTTGCAGCACACAGAGCCCTTGTTCACCCCTGCTGAGGGGGTTGTTACTGAATTCAAGAGAACTGGAGCAGAGCCTTAGAGAAAGAGCAGTAACTGGAGTCCCATCACGATTTGTCAGTTAGAACCTGGTATTTTACACTCACTCTATCATGTTATAAATCAGAAGATGTGTCAAATGTGTTTTAACAAGAAGAATAAAATCCATAATTCAGGACAGCACAGAAAGCACCTGGTTTTATGCTTTGTTTCCATTTTAAAACATAGAAGAGGCTCAGTGAAGCATCTGCTGAGCTTCTGAATGGGTTTGGATTAGCTGCAAGTGCCCATTTGCCAAACACAAGTCCAACTCAGACACAAAATCAGGCAAATCTCAGCAATGCTGGGTCATTTTCATATTTAGATCCCAAACCAATAGCAAGTCTGGATTGGTGGCAAATGGATCTGAACAAAACAAAACAAAAAAAACCCCAAAAAAACCCCCACACCACAACCAAGATAACACACAAAAAAACCCCAAACCCCCCAAAACAAACAAAAAAACCCCGGAAGCTTTTCATATCCTTCACAAAATGAGATTCCTCAATATCAGACAGCTGAAAAAAAAAAAGGATGTTCTTAACCATTTGGAGGTTAATATCTGTTTTTCTTTGATGGGTGCAGATTTATGGAAATCACCATCTGATGAAGATTTCCAAGTGCAGAAGGATATTGTTGTTCCCTGAATAGTTTCAATCCAGTAAGGTAAGTATGTAGCTCATGTTAAACTTCAGACTCTGGGGTACCCACAGTATCTACCTGAGATCACTGAGCTGCAGCCTGAGGGCACAACAGTTTGGGTGGAAACTCCAAAGAGCAAATCAGAATTTTTAGACTGCCACTGATGGTATAGAAGAAACATCTTAATTTGTTTGGTGTAGAGGGCCCCCTGAAAAAAAATATGGCTTGTAGTACAGAGATAACAAGAAGTGTTCGTCTTGCTCTCAGATCAGATGTGAGGTTTTACTCTCCTCGGTGGGGTGCAGTGTACTGCTGGTGAAGAAACAGGCATGATATGCCTGGAATCACTTCTGATCTGCCACAGACAGCATGGATCAGGCAGACCTGGCAAAAGCCAAGTTCTGTGCCATCCCCCGGGGACTAGTAAGCAGATACCCACCTGTAGCACCTTCTTCCACCCACACGGACACCATCAGAGCGATCTCAGGCCTCAAATCTGAAGGGAACCACTGCAAGTATAACCATCATGAGGAACAAGAGACTTGTGTGCATGGGGTGACACCACTAAATGCAACACCACAAGTCTGCTGAGTCAGAAATGCAGAGGTAGCACAGGGTCCATCTGTGCTGCCCTGGGCACAGGGACAGAGTGACACCTCCAGGGAGGCAGGCACAGCTTAGGTATCGGCTCTAGAAGATCAGCAGAGTCCTGATGCCCCTGAACTCACCATCCCAGCTCACCAGGGCTACTCACTGGAGGCACTGACAGGGTGCAACCACAGCTTCAGAGCTGGTTTGGTCTCTGCTGCTGTGAGAAGACTTGTTGTGTGGAGCCTTGCAAGGTGTCTCTGTCCAACAATGGTCAAGGCTTCTCTTCCCAGGGTGACAGATGTTTGCAAATCCATAACATCTGCCTTTTTCCTAAGTGAAAGTGATGCTTTTGAAACAGGACCTAAGCTGCTTTTAGATTCTCATCCCAAAACAGAATTATGCACATAGCATATTATGCACATAACAACATATATTATGCACATAACAACATTATCAAATCCTAAAACAAGGGCAAATGCTTTCTCATTTTGACCAACGAGGAAGCCACTTCATAGAGCAAGGAAAATATTAATTGCTCTGGTCAGACCAGAACTTTGGAAAAGAAGTTCACAGGTTTAAAAGCTTAATTTCTAAGTAAAAACTAAATAATCATACTAATTTTTCTTAAAAAGGATAATCCAACTAGCTAGTTGAGAAGTTCTCTAAAGAATTGTGAAAGCTTTCCTTTGCCAACAAGCTAGACACAACGGCACACCCTTTAAAGCTTCGGCCCATCACCTTGCAAACTTGCTTAGATTTCCCTGTGCTCTTGTTTGGAGTTGCCAGGATTAGTGTGAGCGTCACGTCTGAATGCTTGTGCTCCTTGGCAGACCTCCTGCAGCAGCAGCACTGTGGTGGCAGGGTAAATGTCCATGATGGGAGATTCCAAAAGGCAAAGAATCTGGTCTTGTTGCTAGTGTTAGTGTTGACAGCGTGTCACTCAGCTGCCCTGCTGAAAATTATTCTCTCTCCCTCTCTCTCTTTGCCTCCCTCTCTCCAGTGCTGATGAATATTGATGAACTTCACAGCATCAAAAGAGGCAAAGGCAGGACAGCTGTTTGAGGGGACAAACACTTCAGTTCTGGACTGGAAAAAAAAGAGACAGACAAGGGAGTGGTTGTGATGAGCCAAGACAGCCTTCTCCCTCATTTGTCAAAATGTGATTTACAGACATTCTTCTATTCACCCTGTGGCTGCCAGTTTCCACATCCTATATTCACAAATCTCTCTTGCTAATTGGATAGGCAATATGTGGGCTGCCTCCTCTATAAAAAGCTTTTTTGAACTGGGATGCTTCCCAGCTCATTTTAATAAATCATGACTGTAATTAAATTTTTTTCCTGCATATTTCTGCAATAAAATCTTCATCATTCACTTACTGGCCTTCTTTACTGTCCAGCTATCATTTTGTCTTGCATCTGAAGCTGCCTTTCTTGCCTGGTCATTCAAACGACGCCGTTTGCTTTGAATCCCTAATCTAATTCTGCTGCTTTTCTCTTATCTTCAGAGCCTCACCTCATTCTATCCATTGCAACAATCCCACTCGTGCCTCTGGCCACTGTCTCTGCCATCAGTGACCAATTCTCTCTTGATACTTCTTCTCACTAGGGCTGTCCCACTGCCTCAAGAGCCACTTCCACCAGCATGGTAACAAGTGCAGATGAGGCTGCCCCTTCCCAGTGGCCAGCTGGTAAAAGCACTTATTTACATAACAAAACCCCTTTGTCGATGGAATTTGTGCCTCTTTTCTTCTTTTCGGGAAGCGTCTGTTCTCTCCTAAGAACTTTAACGCACTACCGGGGTTACTGCAAAGCAAACAGAGCAACCATCCCCACTCAAATGAAAGACTGCCCCAGAGCTTTGCCAGACTCTCTAACAGAACGTGCAACCTGGAGCTGCATTGCCCTCAGGGCTCTGTAGGGAGGGGAAACAGAGCCTCTGAAACACTTGTGCTGGCTGCTTGTGAGAAAGAAGTCAAGAGGTTAGATTTGCTGAAGTTCCTCATAGCTGTAATTTCCCTTTTACACGGGCAGAATACGGGGAGAATGCCCTGAGCTGGATGCTTATGCTCCCTTTGGGTTTGGACTTCAAGTGCTGCCTGGAGAAGAACTCTGAAGCCCCAGCCCTCAGCTTTAAACCTCACTCAGTCATCACAAAACTTCTCTTGGTTTTCATTTTCCAAGTGTCTGGAGGTAAAAGGACTAATCTTAGCAGCCAAGTTTTGGGAAAAATGGCAAAAAAAAATTTTACGGGGAAGAATAAAATGAACTGAGAAGCTGGATGGGAGATGGGTCAGATAAAACACTGTAAACACCCAGTCCTTGCTTTTCTTTAAAACAATCAGACTTTCAGACATGAATGCATGAAGCAGCGTGTTGTTTTATGGTTCTTCAGAAAACTTGCCAACTTTTTTTTAAAAAAGAGTAATTTTTAGAATTGAAAACTTCGTCCTTCACCACCTCAAAAGCACAATGTAAAAAGTTTTAATGTGTAAATAATGTGGGCTTGTTTTTATACTGACAGTTGGTTTCAGACTCAAAACAGACTGAGATATGCCTCTTTTTTGCATAACTCCAAGCTCAGCTTCAAACTTGTAAGTGGGAAAATTGACATTAAAATGAATCCTTTAACTGCAATTACTTGGAATATGCAGAGCATGAAGCATTCAAATGGCTCTCACTCAGTGACCTATATTAAAATATACAGAGCACTATTGCAACTGGGTTGCAAACATTTCAGAGACTTGAGCATGTGGAGGCTCTACCCTGCTGCCAGCTTTACTCTACTCTTGGTACTCTAATGCATCCCAAAGAAATAAATAGATGTCCAAACCACTTTTGCCTGGAATGCATCTCCATTGGGTTGTTATCTTCCTCAGGCTTTATGTGGGAACACCAAAATACTTGAGAGAGCAGATGAGCTTTAGAGATGTGTCAAAGTATCATACTGGTCACATGATGCAGGTACTATTTACACTCGAACTGAAAATTCAACTGCTGTGCCACATTATTGTGAAGTAAAAATGTATTATATCAGATAAAAGAGAAATAAAATCTCAGTATTTTCTATTACAACAAAATGGCTTTGTTGAAAGAGGCCCTAGTGGAAGTATCATCTAAATTCGAAGAAGAGAGAAAAAGAATTCCTTTTTTTCCCCCATCTATTAGAAAAGGCATATTCCAGATACGCCAAGAATGGAGTGAGAAAATATAAAGCATTATAGTGCTGTGTTAATATGAAAGCAGAGTGCCCTTGCCCTGCAAAAGAGCACGCAATCAGCATGAAGGAGCTCATGAAACTTTGCCCTCAAGATCCCCAAGTTGCTTGACCTCCTGCAAAAAAATTCTCAGACCATTACCAAGGGAGCAGAAGTGACAAAGCTGTCATCTTTTTCCCTCTCTTTTGCCTCCTTGTGACCATTCTTGCTATTTTTAAGGCAACATGCAGGGAAGCTTACAGCCACTGTAACACCCCTGGCAAGCTAACACAGGAGAGGAGGGACTCCAAGAACTCCAGCCCCAGACTTCTCAGTGAAAACCAAAGAAATAACCTCATCAGCTGACAGCCACAGCAAAAGCTTGTTTTCCCTGTGGCTTATCTGCTAGTGGAAAAGGAGCAGGATGTATTTGGCAAACATGCATGTCTCACTGCAATAACACGTCGCGGCTGCGTTCCTCTTCTTTCCAACGCTGGCTTTGGGTTTCATTTCTTTTTTCCTTCCATATTCACTCATAGCTGTTGGGCAGGGTCTGAAGAAAGCCTCGTGCAGTAGTCATGGGTATGACCTTTCCCATAGCTCAGCAAGGATGAGCTGTGGCTGAGATAAGCAGCCTGATGTTCTCCAGGCATCTCCGCTGTGGCTCTCCCGCTGACATCATTTGGGGACTAATGCCAACACCTCCCCACAGCTCCTGGTCACAAGTCATCTCAAAGAGCTGCTTTCTCCCCTCCCTCTGCTCAGCAAAGCAGGCTCTTGCAGCGCGCTCTTTAATTGCCTTTGCAAATGACAGATTGTCTGATACAGAGGAGAGCTGTGAAACAGTAACCTGCCTGCTGCTGCCCGCGTGGGAAAGCATCCATCAGCTTCTCCTTTCCTGGTAGTTTGAAGGTGTTCCCACCTCCCCTCCAGCCACCTGCAGCTGGCCCTCACCACAGGGCTTTGCCCCTTCGGTTGGATCAGGGCCACACAAGCAGTTAATCTGACATTTGGCACGGGTGAGGTGATGAGAGGGTTCTTCGGGGGAGCAGGGGCACATGGTGGGGCACAGTGGCTCACTGGGAACCTGCCAGAGAATTCCACAGCCCCGCTCCGTTTCAGCTACTTCTGATCTTCTCCGTAGTCATGTACCACAGTCCTGTCTACTATTGCAGGCACGGGAAGACAAGTGAGGGAGTGGGAACCACTAGTGAGGGAACAGGGGTATTTTTTTTCCCAAAATCAGTTTTGGGAATCAAACAGCAATTAGGATTGGAAAGCAAAATGAACGTACCTTATGTGAAATTTATATTTAAGGGGCAGCCATACAATGCTGTAAGGCAAAGGGTCATGTCTGAAAGCATTCACTTCTGTAAACTTGTTGTTCTGTAAGAAAGCACTAATGATGTCAATAAAAAATAAATATTAATGGTAGCAGAGCCAACCTCTCTGAAGCCACTGCACACTGCGTTTGCATTAGGTGAGGGCAGGGTTAGACATACAATGCATAGCATCAAGAGATGCCTAGGTGTTCACAGGCTTAGGTCCACACCTGCATGAGTTGCAGGCCACACGTATTTCCTCTGTAAGAGCCCATGAACAGCTATAACTTGAATATCTAGCAGTCTGATAGAGAAATCTGATGAGCTAGGAAAAGACTGATAACACTGAATAAAAGCGAAGCATAGAACAGTAAGGAGAACATTTAGTTCATTCCATTCAAAGCAGGACTACCTTCAAAATTTGCTCAGCTTGCTCAGGGCCTTGCACAGTCAAGGTCTGATGAAGTTCAGGGCCTCCAGCCTCTCTGGGTACCTCTTCAGCTCCGCATCTCTCTCTGGGTGAAAAACTTTTTCCTCAGACACAGTAGGAATTTTCCCTGGTACAAATTGTTTCTGGTGCCTTTTGTAATTTCTGTCTGGGCCCCTCTCAGCAGCTCTGTTGTCTCTGTAACTCCCATTCGGTAGCTCAAGGCAACCATAAGGTTCCACCTGAGTCTTCTCTCAAGAACAAACCCAACTCCCTCAGCCTTTCCTTGGGCACTGCGAAATCCTACCCCCTGACCACGTGAGTTACCATTCACTAACATTGCTCCAGTTTATCAATGCTTTTTCATACTTTCTGGGAGATGAATTACTCCAGGTGTGGCCTCACAAGTGCTGAACAGAGGAGAACAATCACTGCCGTGGACCTGCCAGCTGTGCTGGTATTATTGCTCATCATGTCTGCGGTGGTTGGCTCTCATTGTTGAAATGGCACGTTTTTGACTCATGTTTGGTTTCATGTCCATCAAGACCTCGAAGTCCTTTCACTTTAAGCTGATTGTTAGTCAGGCAGTCCCCAGATTTTACTGTTGCAGAGGTTATTATTTCCCAGGTGAAGGACTTCGCTTTTGCCTTCTTGAATTTCGTGACGCCTCTGTCATCCAGTTTCTCCAGCTTGTTCACATCCCCCTGAATGACAGCAGCTTTGCCCTCCAGCATATCAGCTACTCCCAATAAACAAAATAACTGGAAGCAACATCATGAAAAAGGTGATAGTCAGCCTAATGGTACTGTATAAACTCAGAATGGAGCAGGACTGACAGCTATGCTGTATTCATCCTTCTGCTGGAAGACAGCCTGTGCTGCTGTCCTTCACAGGGTAGTTGATGTCCTCACTTTTGAAGATGAAACCAGAGGATGATGCAGTTTACAGAGTAAGCTTATAGAATTCCTCTGAGAAGCTTTAGCAAGGACTGGTAGAATTAAGGTGCCTTTTTATCTCTACCTTCTGTCCCAGAGATCAGAGTTATTAGCATGTGCATGAAGCGCATCATCTAATCTGGGAAAAAAGATGCACTTTCCTGTGACCTTAGCTCAGTCACATAGGTCAGGCAGCAAAAATGAGTTGCTAAAAATAACATCTAAGCTGAGCTTCCCTGCATTTGTCCACATGAGAAAAAAAAAAAAGGACAACACCAAATGGCTATATGTACTCTTCAAAACTGCTTATTCATTCAAATAAAAAGACATCAGCTAGGCAAGAGTTAAAGAGAAGATAATGCTGAGTTTTTAGTTATGCAAAATCTAAATACCTATTGCTTAGACCAAAGGAGAAAATGGTTGCTCTCCATGAACTGTGCTGACAGCACTATCTACACCTTCCTCTTGCACACACAGCAGTGGCTTTTACTCAGCCCCTTTGGATCGTCTATCACATCACGTTGAAACATCATGCAGTAAATCATTGCAAATCAATTATTAAATCCATTAGAAAGAGTCAGGCATATGCTTATCAAAATCCAAAGAAAATTAGAGGAAACTTACCAGCTTGAAGGGAAACATGAGGCAGCTTTCAATGTCGAGACCTGGAAGGCAGGAAGAGCAATTGTGAGGACTTGCCCATCCAAAGGAGTAGGTTGACAACTTGATTGAGCAGCCAGAAATCACACAGAGGGGCAGCAGCTCTGGATTATCCTCCTCTCTTCCTCCTCCCAGGCCTTCATGCTCTCATGGCTGTGGAGCTGAATAGGGTGGGAAAATCCCACCACTTCCAAAGCAAGATCGCAGTTTTTCCTGAGCTTAAAATAGAGTAGGCACTTTGGATCCACAATCTTGCTGCTGTGAAAGAACTGGCAGAAGAACTGCATCAGCTCCACTGGGTAGCCTTGCCTCCACAAATGGCAGGGACAACCAATTGTGGTGCTCAGGAAGCTGGGATACCCTGCAAGCTATGTGTCAGAAGACCTTTGCACTCATCCAAGGTAGATCTCATCTCTGCAAGAAACGGATTCCTGACATCTGTCTCCCATTAATTTCAGGATTCAGCAGATTCTTATCTCCTGTGGCATCTCTCTGCTGAGATCCTGTGGCTGCCTGTTCCTGAGACTGTTTCCTGCTGAGCCTGAAGCCACAGCCCCTCTCCAAGGCTCCTCATGTCAGAAGCACTGTACAATGCAGGGTAGGATGCAACAAAGAATTTTGCCAATAAAAAAGCAATTTCAGTTTCCTTGAAACCCCAGGATGTCTGCAAGTAGTTTCCACCAAAGAAAAAACATGAGCCTAAGTTTCATCTTCATAAAAACAAATTCCTTCTCTTAGAGGACCTCCACTTGCAACAGCTCTTGCCAGCATAAAGAAAAGAGATGCTGCCACAGACCACTTCAGTGACTCAGTTTTTGCAGTCAGCTGGGATATGGGAAATGCCCTTCCCTAAATTAGGACTGGACAAACCAACTCCAGTGCCCTTGCTTACCCAGTCGGGTAAAGGGGGAGGCCTTGGAATCTCCCTATTTTGTGGGACAGGAGAATGTTGCTGTCACAGAGCCCCCATGAGCTCCTGTCCAGAGATTTAATAAGCAGCAGTTAGAAGGTTTCTGCTGACTTTTGAGAGTCTTTAATATTCAGTTGTAAGGAATCATTCCTAGAGCAGAAAACAGGCCTTCTGCTGGAGTCAGAATCAAGTAGTCAGAATCAGTAGCTCCACTACTTACCCTACCGTGTTTCCCCTCAGAGTAATCCTCTAGCACATGGCCATTTCCTTCTTCCTTGGCTCTGCTTGTATATAATCAGAATATCTACCTTGCTTTCCAAAGAGCATCTCTCTTTCTCTCCATAGGGCAAACTAACCAGCTCACTTCTTCATTTTCACTCAGTGAGCCATTAAATCCAGGAAACAGAGTCTGTGTAGGGGAAACTCACTGAAGTGCTGACAGCTAGATCTGCCTGAAGGATATCTTTTGTCCCAGTTTAGCTGCTAGGCCCACTTTACTCCTAGCATGAAAAGTACACCAGGAAAGTGCTGTTGGCTTACTGTCCTTGAGAGAGAAAAATAATCAGCCTAACCATAGAGAAATGACATACGCTGGCTTGTCAGGAATTTCCCCTCCTCCACAACCCCTTTTGTTACCAAAATAAAAAAAAAAAAAAAAAAAAAAAGGTGCCAAAATGGGAAAACAAGCCCTTGTTCATCTTTCACAAGCAGTAAACTCACTTACCTGCCAATTCCATAAGGATATCTGTATGTTGTTCCCTTTCCTAGCACAAAACTCACTTTGTTTGGTCTCTGCCTGACAACCACCCAGAAGGATCCAAAAGAAGTGGTGGAGGCTCAATGAAATAGATGTTATGTCTGACTCTGAAATAGATATGGCAAGATGAGCTGGCGAAGAAGAAAGAGTCAATTTGTCTCCAGCCCCTGTAAAATCCCAGACTGTGTTCTCAGTAATATGATCAGATTTGGGGTAGATGATCAGCTTTTGCAGTTGTAATAGAGTCTGTCTGCCAGCACTGTAATTGTAAACACAACCAACATCTGAATATAATAATAATAATGATAAAACGTAATGTTACCATGGCCCACACCCACTGGGACGTGTCATTTTTTGCTTTGGCTTTAGGATAAAGGATGACGAGGATGTTTGGACCAACAGCTTCATTTCAGCCAGTGTTTCTGATAAGTCTGTCACCACATTTGTCTCTGGAAAATATTAAGCACAGCATAGAGCTCATTCCTAGATGATATACAAGCAGCTTGTTTTTCTCATTTCACCACAAATCTTATTTATATATACACTGCAAATAGATTGATACCACACACAGAGCACATCCACAGGGTCTGATTTTCCAATGTTATATTAGATTTATGATCCTGTAATTCCATAGACTTTAATGAGTTTTACCAGAATAAAGCTGGTTCCTAAAGGGATAGGATATATTATGGACTTGCACATATTACTTGTGCATCCAACCAAAAATGTTAGTACAGGCAGACACCTGGCACAGATGACATAGCTAAATATGCCTCATACTCCCTTTTACAACACCCTGATTTCAGTTGCTCACAACTGTCAAACATTCAGTGTTCAGGCAGAAATTTTCCCTCTAACATGCTTGCCTCAGGCTAAATATTTTTCAGACAGTTCCAGGAAAATTAGTCCATCCATTTTGTGGATGAATTGAGGGAAAACCACAGTGTTTCACTAATATTAAGAAAGGCTCCAACTGCCTTATTTAGAGGTTCTGAAGCTTTGAAGCAAGGCTTCAAAACACTGAAAGGAAGCAGTATCTCGGGAGCAGATGTGCTGCTGCCTTGGAGATCTGTCCAGAATCCAAGAGAGACGTGCCCAAACCCAGCAGTTCGCACCCAGCTGTTGACTGCGCACCAGGCCCTCGGATACCCACGAGTGCCTGCACCGGTGGCGCGCTCCAGCACAACGGGATATCCCTGTGCTCATACAAGGCATGCAGCAAACCCACAGAGGGTGTTTGTAACATCATTTGCAAGGAGCTGATCAATGCTGCAAGTGTTCTGCGACACAACCACGTCGTGTTGGCTCTGCAGGCTGCAGCCAACAGAGGCTGGCTGAGTTCAGAGCACCACAGGGCAGCAGTTGGGTAATATGGGCAAGCAGCAGACTTTGGAGAAGGACAGAAAAGGGGAATGAGAAAGCTGCCAGAAGTTAATGTTGTGGGGTTTTTTTTGTTTCAGGGTTTTTTTCGTCTTGCTTTTGAATTTGGTTTTTGGGGTTTTTTTAGAAACAGCTACTGGCAATGCCCTGGTTAGCACTGCCAAAAAATCCCTACTGTTGTCTTTGCTTAGGCAGAGCTACATTAATTGCAGCTGCTCACATCTAAGGAAATAAAGAAAATACTACAGAATTATGTACTTGGTGCATGAGCAATCTTTAGACAACAAAGAAATAGTAAAATTTAAGCTGGATCAGGCCTCTGGAGTTCAAAGGTCCAACAACAATTTAAAGCAGGGCCAAGGACCAAGCAAGGATTTTCTGTAGTTCTCTGCTGCTGAGGATCATTATGGCATAAAACAAACCAGCACAGATGTGCACCTCTCTTTTTGGTACCTCACTCTTGGTGACAACACCCAGCCATCTGAAGAGCTCCCTAGCAAGGAAGGTGGCCCAGCTGGCCGCACAGACCAGGGGTTCCCAAACCCTGTAGCCCAGTGGTTCACAGCAAACCCACAGCACGCCCTCTGTTTTTCAAACAGGATGTCCCACCTTTAATTTACATTTAATTTGAAGTTTAACCCAACTCTTGCAGATGAGCTGCTGACCACTCACCACAGCCAGTGACAGTCGTGGGCTGCAGACCACCCCGACAGAGCAAACAGCTCTTCAGTGCTCTGGCTGCACACTCTTAACTCAAGTGGAGGTCTCTGCTACGTAGTCTAAATAGCTCAGCCATTTTGCTGACTCCTGTGAGGGTACATATGGTTCCATATGGTGGGAAAGCTGGTTTTTTCAATTTGCTCCAAAGACTAAGTGTAGGAAATTATATACAAACCAATGTTAAGATAATATTAAGGTTGCAGAATCGAGCAGTTAAAAGCCAGGAACTGGCTGACAAGGTCTTAGTCACATAAAAGAAGGATCTAAATAAATGTGCTTTGGTAGTCAAAAAATGCTCTCTGAAAGACAGGCTGGATGAAAAAGAAATAAAAGAATGAGGCCACTTTGTTTAAGAACAGCTTCTTAAATCATGATCATCTTTCCAGACCATTTCCTTCTCCCTAAACTTCTACCAAATTGCAGCTAGGTTTAATGTGAAGATTTCACAAAAGGTTAATCTTTGCACTTGAGAAGTAAGCAAAGTTTGGGCTTCAGAGGTGCTTTTCTTAGATCATTTTGAAGAGTTATAATGGTGTAAATTGAGTACCTTAAATTTACCACACTGAAAAGCTGCAGCACTACATCATTCTTCCTGCAATTTTTCTTCCTCCATAAAGATGACATACATCCCTGTGGTGGGTCTGCTACAGGGTTAGACTTATCAAGGTGAAATCTGCTTTCAGCAAAAGAGGGAAAAAAGACTTCAGAGGGAGCGTGTTTAGGGTTGTGCAAACAACCCCAAATCCCACTTCCGCCCTGCAGAAACATCCCAAATAAGTGCTGCGTTTGTGAATTTTCGGTAAGGGAAAGCCATTTCCCAAAACCCCAAGGAAGGGCGCTTGCTGTGAGGCAAGCAGAAACCCTCCCAGGCCAAGTTTCATCTGGCTGGGGGGACAGGAGCCAGCAGGGTGTGACCCTGTGGCCTGTAATGGCTGGGGAAGGCTGATGCCATGCCCACCAGGCACTGCCAGAGCATCAGCCCAGTGTGCACCTGCTACTCACAGCAGAGTCCACTTGGACAGCAGATGTTCACACACTGGCATTCACATGGCAGTCTGAAGCACTAAATCAGCTCATGCTGGGGGAAAGGGGGATGTTGCCATTCTGGCTCCTCAGGTGAGTTCTGAGCAGCTTTGCGCTCAGGGTCCTGTCGTGAGAACAGAGCAAAGCAAAAGTCACACTGTAGGAGATACTTGTGGAGGCATTGCTGACAATCTATCAGACCTCAGCCTCCAGGAAATAGTAGTCAAAAGGCTTTGAATACCGGGCAATACCTACCTGTGAGGCCTAAAAAAATATAAAATTAAAAAAAAAAGAAAAAAAGGAAAGAAATGTGGCAAAACAAACAACAAAGTTGTATGACATCAAAACAAATTTAAACCCTTGAGAAGAACTGCCTGCTGCAAGCCCTGCAGCAGCCCATTTCCAGCAGATGCAGCCACGGACTGTGCAGAGGCTTTTCTGCAGGTCAGAATGGGCCTCTGAAGCAAACAGCTTTGAAATCTGGTGACACTGATCACACAGAATCCTGTTGAGGGGATGAACAAGATATCCAAATCCCAATCAGGTGGGAAACTTGTGGAAGAAATGAGTATGGGAGCAGCAAAGGCTGCAAAACGCTAAACCTAAAAGAACCAAACTGTAGGACAACCACAGCTTGAGGCAGGGGTGGGAGTACAAAGGAGAGGGTTATTAGTAAAGAAAGGCCCATTTAAAATGGGAACAAGTCTCTGTCCTACCTCTCAAGTTCTGTTTTTCACCGAGAGAAGCTGTGCTTTTTTTACAGGAGCATTTTCACTAGACCCCCAAAACTGCAGACATCAATGCAGGCAAGATGACAGCTCTGGAGAAGGGCCAGCAGAGTTCAAAGCCCTTGACTGGAAACCAAAGCAATGCTGACAAGCTTTGAGGGAAAATTTATGAGGTCCTGATTGCTAAAAGCATATGTTTGGGATATAAAAAATTAACAATTATGCCACCCATACTGTTTATTCTTTTCTTGTGTCAGGAGTTTAGGGCTAACATGTTGAAACATAAAACAACCTGAGCACTTTTTAGATGGGATTTATGGCATTCCCGGACTGACATTTAGTATCATGGCTTGCAGTTGAGCATACTATTCAACAAGCCACCTGCCTCTATAAATGTCACTGTTTGTGCTCAAACTTGGTTTACATATAACTCAAAGGAACACCAGTTCTTTCAGTTCCTGTCTGTTTGCAGGGATGTTTCATGGCACAGAGCGCTGAAAAAGACAATTTGTAGAAAATAAAGGTTAAGGTCTTGCGTGATTTATCTTGTCTGGAAGCAGTGGAAAGGAGCGTGTGAAATCTGCATCCCAGTAAAGATGCAGCACTGCCCCCAGAATCAATTGGTGCCGGCTCATGCAACCAGAAACCCTGTGAGGAACACAGGGAATGACCCACTCACAGCTGAGGAGAATTGGATCACTAGGTGGGGTGATAGGTGACCTTAGCTTTTCATGCCTGGAGATTCCTGAGCCTTCCACAAAATACCTGCTGCCCAAACAGGCTCTGTCTGGCTGCATGGATTCTTCTTCAGTGTAAGTACTGCAGAAAAGTAGCCATCCAGCCACAGCCATGGGAGCCGACAGTGAACTGAGCACGGGATGCAGGGAGGCAGAGGCACATTAGGACTGCCACGTGCTGGAGTATTCAGACTGCACAGTCGGCCACACCACAGCACAGTCCCAAAAACTGTACCTCTTGAATGCCTCCACACTTCTCAGGAGAAATGAAGGAAGCACTTGGAGACAAACTTCTGCCCACGAGCAGCTGCAGCAGCAATGGCTCCAGCTCTGGTTGTACAAAGCACCTTTGATTCTGGCTGTATGCTCAGGCGGCTTTACTGGAATCATGGAATAATTTAGACTGAAAGGGAACTCTGCAGGTCATCTAATCCAATGTCCTGCTCCAAGTAGGGCCAACTAGATTAGGTAGGTCAGGGTCTTGCCCTTGTTCATTAGGATGCAATACACTGCCACAGCTAATCCACTGCCTCTTTAACAACAGAGACATTACCTAGATGCATTCTCCAAAATCAGAACATTTGCCACACAGTCTTAGGGTGGGGATTCTGTTGGACAGCAGAAGCCATTGGCAAATTTCCAGCATAACTGCATATCCCAGTGGAGCATAGAGAGAGCTCCATCAAACTCTCATTCCTTTGCTAATACAAAATTGGCAATTTCCTACTTTACAGGGAAGAAAAAGCATATAAGACGTCTCCCTAGGGTCTAATCGTACCAGAGACCAGTGAAATTAGGCACTGAATATCTCTGGAAAAGGAGTAGTATGTTCAGACAGAGCAACTCCATGGCTCTCTCTAAAATCTCCATGTGAGTAATCAGGTCAGAAAACTAGTATTTCATAACAAGGACATAACAGACATTGCTCTGATTTAATGAAGCTCTCTTCCACCTGATAGAATATGCTGGCCTGACAATCATATTTCACTTAATTTAAATGTTTTGGTATCTAAAGGTATTGGGCATCTTCCTGCAACCACCATCAATTAAGCTTTGAATGCTGCAAAGAAGAGGGAAACTAAACCTGTGCCTGTCACCTCATGCAATCAAACCTAACCAAAAAATTTAGCCTTCTGGGAATGACAAATTGAGAAATTGATGACATACAGAATAAAAATCATCTTGATGGCTAGATAAGATCTGCCTGACCTGATCTTCCTAACATGATAATTATTTAAAAAAAAAAAAACACATGTACCTCATTCTTGAAGATCATGGGATGAAAAACTATACATGTCACATGTCCCCAGGCATGACTTGTAATGGGAAACACTTCTTGCATTTTGTTGAAGGATTATAGATGGTTGTACTCAACTCTTGGAGCTTTTTCTCTACAGTTGACTCTCCCTATGCAGAACATAGTCCTGCAGGCAAAGACTGGGTGATGGTAAATCAACTGCAGAAACGAGTTCTTTGCTTGGCACAGGCAAGAGGAGTAGCCTCCTTCGTACTGCCATTATTTGAATACGTGGGAAGAAGGAAGCAGAGATTCCTAGAACCACATGAATTCTAACATGTAACACAAAAATGTCCCATGCTAACAATAATCCCAAGGACAAGCTGTTATGTTGAAAGTAAGATTGTTGTAGATGAAACTTCACCTCCTTCCTGCAAGTGAAAGGAACAACACATAGAGAAAAACAGCTCTTATATTATGAAAGGCTTTGATATTGCAAACCTTGTGACCCTTACAAACAAGGTTTTGCCACTCTGAATAAAGGCATTCTGTCATTCCCTGAATTAAATAGAAACAGGGCTCAACACAAGATAAAAGTAGGAGCAGGAGCAAAAAGTGTCCTGGTCTACTAACAAGGGCTTTTCAGAGAGCTGCCAAAAGGGATGCTTGATGGAAGTTACAGCATCAGAAATCACGTGTTTAGAGATCTCCTTTCACATACTCCGTCCTTGGACGTTCAGTTGGCCTAGGGAATCGAGGTGATGGTGGGTATTGAGGGTTTTTTCTGTGAGCCTGCCTTACATACTCTGTCAGAGGGATCCAAGAACACATCAGCAAAGTGAAAAATAAATCTTACTCTAAAAATGTTAAATCTCTAAATGCTGGTCACCCATAGAATGGTACAGCTGAGCCCAACATGATCTTCTCATGGACCCAAAGGTTGACCAAACCACAGTGACAGAAATATGTAATAAAACCTATAGAAATGTCTTTTGCTGTCAGCTTTCCTAGGAACTGCTGGACTCAAAGCAGCTTTTTAACACCATCAGAGAGATTACACCAATTTAAATAATCACATTTCACAAAGAGCTGCTAGGAATACAAAACTTTGAACCACAAACCAATTCAACGTGTTAGATAAGCAGGAAGGGAAACTCTTTCAGCATCAGCTCTGCCTCTCTCCTGCCTTCTGGCTCCTCTAGCAAGTCAGGCACATGGTGAAAAAAAATGTTTCCAGCCAGTGGGTGGCACCCAGTACTATGTGCTGGATGTGTCGTTGATAGTTTGAATATATCAGATATTTTTAGGTACTGTAAGCTGTTCTAGGCAATCAAGTATTGTAATCAAGAGCATACAGAAGCTCAGCTATATCAGCTCAGTCAGGATTTTAAGGATTCAGGTTTTGCAGCTCTGTCAGTTAATGTGCTGGGATGGCAGAAGCGGAGTTGTTCCTTGCTTTGGTGTAGCCATTTTCAGAAGAATTTCACAGCCATTTTCAGAAGAACCATCTTCCTGAGGACTCCCCACTGTGCTCAGCTTAGCAGACGGTTATTTCAGTAATAGTAGCTTTCTGCAAGGAAATAGGAAGTGTGGCTCTAGCCAGAGATATTCAGAGTTACCTGCCGTGGTGAAAATCTCTGGGTTCCAGCAGGCCACGCCGCTTGAGAAACGACACAGAAAGATTATAAAGCAGCCAACCTTTTTAAGACCAAGCAGAAGCCCCTCGAGTCGTGCTAGGAGCAGCTCCCCGGTCAGCACCACGGACAGCGGCGCGGCCGCGCCCGCCCTGCCCACGCGTGTCCCAGCTCCGCGGGCAGCCGCTTCCATCCATCCATCCATCCCTCCCTCCCTGCTCCAAGGCTGGCAGGATGGCTTAAACACCGCCACAGCGCCCAGGCCAGGCATCTCCAAGCAGTGTCCCCCCCCAGACATGTCCCTCGGAGAAGAATTGCAGGCAAAGTCCCCACATGAAGAGGAGCCGCTGGAGGAACTGCTGAGATCCAGGGTCTACGGGCAGAGCTGGACCTGAACACAGCAGGCTTCGGCCCCTGCGGTGGTGACCTAGGTTTGGGTGCCACAGGGAAAAGGTTTCCCCCACAAGCGACAGTAAGAATCTAGGAGAGAGCTACAAATGTGTTCTAAACTGGAGAAAACACGGGCTCTGCAGCTGCATTAATAGCTTTCTAACTTCTCCCGAAACTTGCATATACCTGCGTGTCTCATTTTCCTCAGTGTCACTTTGCTATCTAGACCTACCCACAGCCTGGCCTCTCCTTTCTGGCTTTGCAGTACATCCATAAAGAGGCAATACATTATACAAACTATACATTACACAAATATATTCAGTATACATCTGCATCTCTCAATGGATGACCGCAAAGAAGCTGTAGTTTGCCAGCAAAGCTGGAGACTGGAAGGCACAGTTGTGCTGGTTGTGCAGCTCTATACTATATTTGAGCAAAGTTGCAGGGTCAGGAATGTGCCTACACTAAACAACTGCAGTGCATTTCACAACCCTCAAAAAACAGTATTTCCCTGTCTAGTCTTTTCTCCTTCACCAATATGCCCTGTCATCTTGGAAAAGGTTGAGAACATGGGGGTCATGACCCATCTCCTCGAAACCTCCAGAGATCCCTCCATTCATCTGTTTCTCCTGTGCTTAGATCTTTTGTCAGTGAGGTGCTTCTTTTCTCTTGTGAATAATAAGCCACCTGCTTCCCTCTGCAAGGAGGACCTACCAGACACCTGCTGACACTTTGCAATCCAAACAGTGACTGGTTTCTCACTTAGGTTCTTCTTTTGCACCTTCCCCTCTCCCACAACTATAAAATTTGTGATACCACAGAACTCTATGGTTCATGCTTCAGCTTTTGGACTGCTCTGAGGAAGTGACATACCCTTGCAAGTGAAGCCAACACTACTTGAAGCAAGCTGTAGTTTCCAGAGTTAGAAACTGCATGGTAGTGGGACTCATGCCTAATGCTTATTGCTTTTCCTGCTCATTTCCTTTCAAATGCAAAGTCCAATTACCCTCTGTTTGAAGCAGAGCCACTTCATTCAAGATTATTGCCATTATCACATTTTGAACAAGTCAAACACCTGCCCTCCTAATCACGTCTGTCCACATAGGCCAGCCAAGCTATTCTGCTACCCTTGAGTTCCCCCTGCCCATCCTACCGAAAGAGCTGCAAGGCTGACTGGATAAAATCCTGAGCCACCTTCTCTGATCTCCGAGCTGACCATGCTTTGGGCAGCAGATTGACTAGAAACTCCTATGCTCCCTTCTTAAAGCAAACTATTTAGTGGTTCAAAGTTTTCAAGCAGGGATAGTAATAGAAACTGTTAGAAAATTCAGCTCGGTAACATACTCCTCCAAGGGGTATATGTTTCCTTTCTTTAGGATTTTCCCCTAATTCTAAAGGATAGGCTAATGGCCACCACAAAGCCCAGGATCTGGACTGCACATGCCCAGGGGCTCAACACATTCAGTACCTCAGAATCAGAATCTTATATACCTTAGGTGCTTCTGTTCAGAGGATTTCCAATCTCTTCCTGCTGATGGCCTTTTTTCAAGGTCTTACAACTTTGACATTCATAGATTATCTTTCATAGCACTCACTGATGAAGTGCTGACTTGAATGCCCCCTGATAAGTTACCTGAATGCTGCAGTATCATTTACTTGTGTTAGAGCATCCATAGTAAAAAAGCAAAAATGAAAAGCACCAAAAAGTCACAATAAATGGTGCAATTAAAGCGACGTAACACACTTTAAATCAAAAGAAGAACTACAGCTCAGCTCCTGGGCAAGGAAAAGTTATAATTTACCATAGCAAGGCAAAGAATATGCATCAAATTACTTACGTTTCAGAATCTCTCTTATGCACGAGCATCAGCAGAAGTGACTATACACTTGCACACAATCAGCAAACAAGAAGTGGAGATTTTTCTTCTCTAATTACTGTAGGTTATAATCCTCCCGAGTGTTTCTCTTTCCCCTCCAAATAAACCCTCTGGTGCTGCACTCATATTAGCAGAATTCCCCACCCAACCTGGATGGTTTGTTTCCTTGGGCTTGCTTTTTAAGGTGAGAAGGAAGCAGGCTTTGCCAGAGGGTGATTTAGAGCATCTGATGGCTTAGGAGCATAACTTTGGCTATCCCCCACTTTCCTACAAAAAACTAAGATAAGCCTCCTAATCTAAATTAGGTGCTTAAAATCAGGTAGTGTGCTTATTTTTTTTCCTTATCTCCCCATTAGCACTCCACATCTTAGTGCTCATCTGTGTATCTTTAAAGGTCATATCCACAGTTGGTAATTTTTCCCCATGTTTTTCTTCAACCAAAAGGGGGATATTATAAAAAACAGTAAGAAAATGCTATTGCACAAGGTTATATTGTGAAATGGAAATCATTCAGGAAAGGATGAAGTGCTTCCCAGTGCTTTAATATGGCTTTGGAAATTCTTTAAATTATGAACTACTAGTTTCCTGATAGGCAATCTCCTGCAGCAGAATAAATCTTGGACTCAAATGTCCCATAACACAAGTGACCTTGGATGAAAGCCACAAAGATGGCAACAAAATAAACCAGCACATGTCCCTTGACATTAAGTAGCCAGTGCTACATTCTCCTGCAGCAATACTGTCAGAAAGTAAAATGCAGAGTTAAAAGTCAACTACAGCTCTATACCCATACAAAAAGTAAAAGCAAATTAAATCCTTCCCCTCTCCTAAAATTTGAAACAGAGCAAGACCATGAAGCTATAAACTGAGTATTTAGTCTACAAAAAAAGCAATACTCTCTTCTTCTTGTCATAGTTAATCTTGGATGTGTTTGCCACACATTTTCTGTGTGTTCCCCAACCTGTAGCACAGTTACAGAATTTTGTATCAGGATTTGGATCTTCATTCAGTAATTTGACCCTGAAATGCTGGGAAAAAAAAATTGCTCAAAACCTATTTGAAAATATTTTACACAAAACTGTATCTAAAGAAAGAAAAAAAGCAGTAAGAGAATCTCATGATCCATCCTTTGCGGGAATATCTATCGACAGAGAAGTCTGGCATCACTCCACATTTCTTCTTAATTCAGCAGATCACAGCCACAAACCCCCAAGAAGTACACATGAGAGGAAGGCAGAGGAACCCAGAATCGCCATTAAGAGAGATTTCTGTGTTTACAAAAAGCAGAGGACAAAGATCTAAGGCAAGATCCTGATGCCCTGGAAAACCAGTGCATCCTGAAGCTACAGAACAGACAACCAAGTGAGAGGGTAACAAAGCCTAATCAGAGCAGACAGAGATGAGCACAAGCCCTCCTTCTGTGACAGGCAGACAGGCATGATTTGCAACCACAAACAGCTGCTACTTCAGCCATACAGTGGCAGTGGTTTTTCAGTACATGTATTTTATTAGAATAATATCCATCTCCCAGTAATAGAAAACCCATGAAACAATCAAATGTGTCCTCACAACGCTCAGGAAGAAGCAACTGCAAGAATTGAGGCAGAACCACAGAACTGTGCAGAATTCTCTCTTCTTGACACAACCACCTTTGGCAGCCAGGAGAGTCCTTTGGGGTCTCCAGCCTGGTGCCTCAGACAGCACTGAGTTCCAAAATCAGCCATACCTACCTATCAGAGGAGCCCAATGGGAGAGTATTTGCAGCCTCTTTACCTTAGTCCTATCTTTATGGGATCAGTAAACCTTTTGATTAGGAATGAAACAGGATAAATACTCTGTAAATTAACACCAGGAGTGGTAACTTCCTTGGAGCAGTTTCCATGCTTGCTCTACCAATGAAATCCGTGCTTGAGGTACTTCTCATGCATGGACTCTCTTGGCCAGGCTGGATTTTTTTTCCATTCCATCACAACGGTGCGGACAGCCTGTCAGCTTTTCTTCAAAACACTAATATAAATAGAGCTAATCATGCTGTTCACTCTAAGTTGATTCTTGCTTGGTAGAACTCTACAGCTATGATCCTTGTTACATGGAGGAACTAGACTCCATGTCTGTGTTTAATCTCGCTTCATGCTGACACATTTCTGAGGGGTCTATACATAGAAATGGATGGTGAGAACCCGTTCCGTTCAGTGCACATTCCGACGCACTGCAGTGCTCTACAATTACTCTTGCTGAGGTTTTGTTTAAGCCCCTGCACCCCCCAGGAAGACACTTATGGCAGGAGGGAGACACGACCCAGGGTTTGCTTTCTCCACGGAGAAACAGCTCTTGCAGAGAACAGCCACAACTGCTGCTGAGTGCCGTGTCAGACTCATGGCTGTGGTCAAATCCCCACACAAAGCTGTTTGGCTCCATTGCCACACTTTGCACAACAACCTGTCACGGCAGTCAGGTGCAAGGCAAGGTGTGTTGGGTAACAAAAGGACAGTATGGATTATTTATATTTAATAGAAACTGCTTAAGGCACCCTCATTTGTTGCAGTTGCACATTCTCTCCAAGGCTGAGAGACAGGTGGCCAATATATTTAATAAAAAAGGAAACCATCCATTATTCATATAGTGATATGACATTTCTGTACTCTGTATTTTACTCTGAATCTCATTTATATGACAATTGATAGTTTTCCTCATGTGCAACACAGTACCATGTAACTTGAGCTCTGCCAGAAAAAAAACCATAAATTCAGTAGGAAACTGCATGGGATTGGTTAAAATCCCAATAATCAAATAGGTAATTAAATTATTTGAAATATTCATTTAACATACCTGTAACAAGAGAAAGCAAAGACTGATCATATTTCACCCTTGCTGGGGACTAAATGAAACAAACTACCATTTTAAGAGATTGGGAGTTAGAATTCAGGTTAAGAATGTGATTCTAGCTAAAAGATGAACACTGTCAGAGGGCAGGAGGTGGCATAGGAGCCACCATTTTTTACCCATCTACTTGGGTAAAAAATACACTCTTCAGAGCCTAGTAAAAGTGGCAATCACAACTTCAGAACCAATCCAGCATGTTTGTCAATACCTGCAAAGGGGTTTCCCAACACCCCGATACATGGTACAGATGATACTGTGGGTCACCTGGAGTTCTGCTTCCAAGGCATCAAGTTCGCCTCAAAGCCTCAACAGGAATTAGCAACTGGGATGTCATTCATCACCCAGCTGAGAACTGCTTTTTCTTCTACAGGAGGGCTCGTCACACCAAGCAACCCACTCAAAATACAATTAAACCATGTCACTGCTAGACAGATTGAAATTGCAGCTCAATAGAGGAACTCACTGTTACTAAGCAATTTCATAAATTAAGTATGTTCTGGCAGAGCTTCTCTGGAAGGTATTAGCAATGATCCACATTAGGACCTAGCAAATTGCTTGGGTAAAGTCTTAGCTCCATTAGAGCCAAGAGCGAAACTCCCAGGCACTTACACAGAGCCAAAATTTTAATTTCTCATGCCAGCTGCAACACAGCGCTACGGCTTTGGGCAAACCACACTGATTCAGCCTCCCGAGTTAAAAAACATGGACAGCTAACTACTGCTTTTGGAGAGACTGTGGAGGATTCACAGAAGTGGCCCATGCACGAAAGGGCAAGTATCATCAATCAGTGCTATTTAGCAAACAGGCTACTTCAGCAACTCACCATCAGGGAAACACTCCACTGATACAGACACCAGGCTTGCAGGTCCAGCTGGATTCCCCTCTTGTCCTGTGGAGGCTTGGTGAAAGCATCTCCTTTACAAATTCCACACAGTGAAGACTGGTCCAAACTCTGGAGCAATCCTCTCTCTCTCAGGACTGCAAGATGACTGTCTTCACTGGTTTGGTATTTTGAGAATTGTATTTGGGTGTTCTGCATCAAACATCAGCCATGTTCTTTCACAGGCAATGCGTGTACGTGAACAGTTGCCTTCACGAGTCAGAGATTAATAAAAACACTGCTACAAAAATGTACATATTAACTCTGCATAACACACACATTTGTTTAAAATTAATTCCGGGGTCTTCTTGCAAATAGGTTTCATGGCTGTAATGAAGAGAGGCTACAAAAGGACATTTGGCTCCTTGGTAGGTGGCATGTTACATTTTTTAAAGAAATATTATTCCTCCCAGACAAATGCACAACAGATGTAACATTCGACCTAAGCAATAAGATTTATTACTATTTTTAAAGCAAATTCAGCACAGCTTAAGAGAACACTGTACAGAATTCTTTAGGCTAGGAGGAGGTTCTTCTTGTCATGGACGCATGCTTTGCATTTGTCAATTCTTGCCCTCAAAGCCAACCCACAGTTTAGTATTTCAGGCTTCTTACAAAGGTGATGATCCTGCAATTCGATCTGCTAATGTAGCACATAGCAGGCTCCCTCTAGTCACTGCAGGCATGGGCTCATATCTTTGCTTTTAATATCACAAGAAATCTGCATGGCCTCTTTGGTCTCCTTCTGAGCCCCAAAACATTCCATGTGATTTACATTAGGCATAATACCAACAGCACATGCAATCAAAAGCAAGTGTCACACACTGTTTGGCAATGAAAAATAAACATTACAGCTGTGATCAAAGAATGTGTCTTGCTTATGTTGTCTTATATTAATTTCTTTAGCTCATGCACTTTCATATAAATATTTATTGGTTTGTATTTTCTTCAGAGGCCATGGTTCTTCTGTTTTCTAAAAATAACCTGCTTATGCATAGTCTTCTCTTCTCAAAGCACTGTTCTTCCTTTTGTTAAGTTCATTTCCAATATCTCTGTGCATGAAAAGTGGTGAAAGATGGTTATGTGCAACTTCAGTAACAAACATTTGAAAATACCTAAAAATGAGGAACAATTCTTGCATAAGCACTGTCAGTGGTAAACAGTCCCTATGAAAATAAAATCAATAGGCCTCCATGTCATGCAGTAATTTTGCATAAGGGTATGAAACATGAAAATTAAAACATACCTGAGAATAACATTAAAATCTCATTTGAAGAAAACACTCATTTTTGTTGCTCAACAGCTTTAAGCATCGAGTAACTTTTTTTCAGTTTTTTGCATTTCACTTCCTGTCACATAATCCCAGGTGGTCCAGTGGGCAGCCCCTGACCAACACTCTCTCCGGTGAATCGCGGAGCTGACACTGTTGTGTTCACACTGGAGAAATCAGTGTATCTGAAAGGTCACCTCCCACCCCGCCACGCGCAGAGCTAAGCACTTAAAACTGCGAACCTCTGTATAGCCTAGAATCTTAGACTTAATATACCACTTTCATCTCATTTTTTTTTTTATATGGACAATTACCAGTGGAAGGTATTAGCAGAGATCCAAACACCAGGACCCAGTAAAGTGCTTGGGTAAGAGCCTGGCTCCATTAGAGCCAATCGCAAAACTCACAGGCACTTCTGCAGTGAGCACTGGGATCAGATCCATAGGCCAGGAAAGTTTCTACCTGTCCATGGCCCAAGCGCTGCTTCAGTTCTTCACTTTACACTGGATTTGCTTGATTGGTTTCACAAAACCAGTAGCAGTGGAAAAGGGGAAAACCCAGACTGGAATCGCTTTCTGATCCCAAGTTCAAAGCATCTCACCAAATTCGGGGCTGCTCAAGCACAGTCTCTTCCCAGAGAATGGCATGGGACCAAGTTCTTGGACACTCCTCTAGAAGATCTAGGCAACACTGGGAACACTGCAGGTCTGAGATCACATAAACACATGACCTTGATTTAAATGGATTCTTTCCACATTCATCACAATTACGTGTGCCTGTAGATCCTCTCCAAATTGGTGTTTCCCAATTGTTGTTTTTAGTCAAGGAGTACTTCATCAGCCAGCTCCCTAGCCATGAAGCACTTTCAGTAGCTCTTTAGTAGGCTGTATACTGATAATCTTTAAGAAAGACTGTAATCCCATTGAGTGTTTCCTGTTGGTGAGTGCATACCAGCCAGGACAAGTAGTTCCCAGACTTTTTAAAGGGATGGAGCTGATTTCTGCCAGAGAAAAATCATATTAGTCATCACCCTTTATTAATGGCTGTCAGTCAGAGTACTGACATCCATACAGATGTTGCATGTTGTATTTGAAAAGTATCTGAGTGTATCTGCAGTGAGTATTGTGATTAGATCCACAGGCCAGGAATGTTTCTACCTGTCTAGTGCCCAAGCACTGCTTTAGTTCTCCTTCATTTTACACTGGTTTTGCTTGACTGGCTTTACAAAAGCAATAGCAGTCAAGAGATGTCAAAAGCAAGCAGCTTGGCCTGCTCATGCATCCTAGTTTTACACTAAGACTTTCTGGTATCTGGAATAGTTGCCTGGCTTCCTTTAACACGCTGGCAACAACTGTCTCTACTGTTTCCCATCCTTCTGGGGTAAGGTTTGACACCCGAGAGAAAAGGGTGTTACTTTCACTCATAAGATCAAGAAGTTCATAGCCAGGCCTGCTGTAGGCTTTGCTGCAGAATGTCCTCACTCGGAGATGGAGATCCTTGAGGAACTGACCACCAGACCATCAAACATTATCAAGACTGACTGTGGCATGTCTCAGACAAGGACTGGGTGCTACATTACACAGTGCATTTTTGCCTATCCCTTGAGCAAATTTCAGTCTAAGGTGTGGGGATTTCAAAGGACCCATATTAAGAAGTAAATCACAGAGAGGTTCATCCTCTCCACATCCATCCAAAACACAGGCACAAGTGAGGGGTTTTTGTAGTTCTGTATCATCTGTGTAAGCCAAATGAGAGACTTTGTTCTATGTATAGAAATGCAATTGATAGGTTGCATTGCTTCAAGAACAAGAGATTTTATAAAAATTGTTTAAGGTTTATCTTTTCAGGTATTTTGAATACTCTCTGAAATATCCCATAACATTGTGGTTAGCAAACAGAAGGAAAGGAGGGAAGAAAAAGACCGAAAAGTATTCTGGAATCAAAAGACAGTTAATCATTCATGTTGTCCACAATTCCTTCGGCCAACAAAAGTCTCGATTCAGACTCTTGCTTTGTAGTAAGAAAAAAAAAGAAAATCCTCCATTGTCCTACCATCTCTCCTCCACAATGTATGATGGAATCCAGAGTCACAAACTGCCACAACTTCACAGGCAAAGGGCATGTCCTAAAGCAGTTCATTTCAGTTCCCTGACACCCCATGGGCAGCTTTTTTCGCTAAAGCAAAGAATCTCACAGTATCATTCTGTGTAACATTCTTTACATATTTTGACTTGCACTCCCAAAGCATATTTATTTCAGTCAGACTGTGCACATGCGGGTTTTGGGGGATTGTTGAGCTTTAGAATTTTTCAGCTTTTTCCTCAGCTTGATATTCTGCACTCTTCCTGGAGCTTTGTGATTAGAGATTCTGCTTGGTAATGAAAGCAAACCAAGTACTTCAACGATGAAAGAAAGAGCAAAAAGAAGCAGTCAAAACATGTGGTGATTCTTATTTTCCTTTCAAGAGTGACAAAACAGCATATGCAATTCAATACCCAGGATCAGTTAATTTTATCTGAAAAAGCAGCTTTTTTAAGTTAACATTTGCTATGATTATCACCCACATAATGCTAATTTCCTATGTAAAGCCGCTGTGGTGCCCAGATGAGTCACCTTCATACTTTGGGAATATGGGCACGGGCCAACATAGGTCACCGGTTATCACAGCCTTTGTTTTATTTTACAATACATTCATGATTCTCTGCACTTTCAGTGGCAAATACATCATGCTTGATTGGCAATGCTGGTATCTGATATTCCATGATTACCTTGGCTTTAAAGTGAGACAGTAATGCACATTCGTGTTACTCTCCCTTTAATGTAGTACAAAGCTGGACACAGCTCAGAAGAAACCCCTAAAATCCATTACCTATTTATGATCATGTACAAACGGATATTTATCATGTTAAAAGAGAACCATATGTTAAAGTGGAGGCTAGAGCCCAATAAATCTTTTTGGATGAAAACCCTTTTCAAAAAAAGGAATAAAATAATTAACATTTGCTTTTGCCAGCAGAAACATTTGCTCATGAATCTCCTGGGAAGGGAAGGGCATTTAACCTTTTTACGTGCCATCCCCTCAGACATCTCTGACCCCACTGCAAAAGAGACAACAAAGATTCCCGACTCCATGCTGCTGATTAAACCCCTTGTAAGAAACATCTGGATGAAGTTTTCTTGGCAGTTGATTTGAAAAGTACACAAGAAGCAGAACTAGGGAGCAGCCATAGTTCAGCCGAGTGACACAAAGACGATGCTATGCAAAAGCAGATTTTTCCTTGAACACATTAACTCCTAAATATTAGCCTGTGACTGTGCAAGCAGCCTCATTAGCAGAAGAAAAATAAATCCCTCTTCTACTCTGCATGCCAGTGTAGAGAAGGCAAACGGGCTTTGGAAAAGAGCCAAATCAACAATCTTGTTTCTTTTAATAAAATAACAAAGGCCTTAAATAGTTTACCTGCCTAATACTTAACTTCAGTTGACAGGTAAGAGAGAAGCTGTCAATGCCTTTATCTTCCAAAAACCATTACATTTTTGAAGGATTTCAAAACTCCTATGGTTTCTGAGAAACTCCCCAACACACTGGATGTAATGCTTTCCTACTTACCATCTCAGACCATCCAGCCCAGGCCTAAATTAGCAAAAATAACCTCTAATTTTCATAGCCTGACATTCAAAATAAAGGAAATCCTGGCCCTCTGCTGTTTGAGCTTAAAGAGTCTGTCCAATGCAGCTCAACAGACTGTTCCCTTTCGGAAATACAGACCCTGGAATTCTCACAGTTTTCCATATTTACAACAGGCCTAAAAGTGAGAAGTTTTCACTGCTGCTATTAATTGAGTAGCACCAGCGAAAACCCTACATGACCCAGGCCAACCTTACTCTGCAGCTGCTATGTGAGGGAAAAAAAAAAACCAAAAAAAAAGAAGCAGCAGCAGAAAAAGCATCTGAGTCTGACACAAAGGTGCAGGAAAAAGGAAAGCAGTGGGGAACCTTCTACCCCACAGCTGCCAGGCTAGGAAAATTCCAGAAGGAACAGGCAGAGACACTTCGACTTTTCCAGAAGCCAAGGCATACTGTGCTCAGACTCCACTAGAATTACTCTGACATATAAAAATGAAAGCTTCGGCACTGCCCAGGGCTATACTTACTGTAGTTGTGAAAAAATTGACGGGGTATGGAAAGGACTTTAACTTTTCACTTGGGACATTGCTATAAAGAAGCAGATTATCAGGATGTGTTTAAAATTGCCTGGTAAATATTTTCAAGTCATAAAGAAATTAACACAGAGAAACAAAACCTGGTCTAACTAAACATTTTATCTCCCATCCAAACTTCGCATTCTAATGCACCCCTACTGGTTTTTGCTACACCACCTCGATCCAAATAGATCTAAAACAGGGGCACCTATTCAAATTAGCACTGCTATCACTTTCTCACTAAATGAACTTATCCACAAACACCTTGTTATATAGAATTGTTTAGGTTGGAAAAGACCTCTAAGATCATCAAGTACAACTGTTAACTCAGCACTGCTGCGTTCACTGCTAAACCATGTCTCTAAGTGCTACATCCACATGCTTAAACACTTCCAGGGATGTCGATTCCAACACTTCCCTGGGCAGCCTGTTCCAATGTCTGACCACCCTTTCAGAGAAGAATTTTTTTTCTAATATCTAATCTAAACCTCCACTGGTGGAGGCAGTCTTTGAAATATGGGAAAAAATCTGTCAGATAAAGAAATTTCAGCATGGGACAAGAACAGCCATCTGGAATGCAGACCAGAAATACAATCACGAAAGTGTAGCAGTAAGAATTAAGTTTGAAGTTTAAGTCTGAAGTGTTTCTTCTATCAAAATAAATAAAATATTGCAAATATTTTGTACCACATTGTAATACCACTGGAATGGTAATGAATGAATAAAATCAGAAAAGACGTTTATAGAATCCAAAGTAAAATCCAATATTCATCAGTAATAGTGGAAATAAGAAGCTGTCATGTAGAACATCTACATGTGACAGCCACACCACTTGTCCAGGCAGGAGGTGACACGGATGTAGATTTAGGGCAGCCACCTGCCAGGCCTGCCATCATAACTCCAGCCAGCTGAACCCACGGCTAAGAGAAATACTTTAAGACTCCTGCATCAAGGGGAAATCTGCAATTTTGTTACAACCCTTCTACGTAACCAGTGAATGCTTTGCAACTCCCTCTGCACATTTGGTCTGCACCAAATAGGGAAGATGCTGCAATATTCTGAATCCAGCAATGTGTGTGCAACCAACGAACAATTAAACCGAGCAGTAAAAAGCAGGTGACTGGAAAACATGGAACCAAGGCTTACAGTGTATCAAGAAATGTCCTTACACTTAAAAAATTATAATGCACTCCAAAATCCATTTGTTCAGGCAATCCATGTACAACAGAAGGCACTGTTATCCATACGAATCTATCAATTCTGCACAGCAAAAACCTGAGAAGTGCAACTCAATTAGATGCAGCCTGGCCCCTCCCAGTCATTCAGGTTCCTTGAGGACAAACGTTTCCTTTCAGTCCATCAAATTATAAAAACACCACAAAAATTTGTACATTACAGTAGCTGGTTAGAAAGAGCATTCTGGTGGGGGAAGCACACTGCTAATTTCCAGAAAACCTTCAGCAGCATTAAATTACCCTCCCCTATCACCCAGAAGTCACGATGATTTCAAGAAAATGTAATGATGAGACCATTCCCATTGACCTTTGCAGCTGATCCTTCAGTTGCCACCAGGAGTACTTCCAGCAAAGTTAAATGCTGTGATCAGTCCTTTGTTGTCAAATGCATATCCACTTTGTTGTTCTATTGTCTTAGTCTCTAGAATTCGAACAAGAAAAAGAATATGAAAAATAGTCTACAGAGAACACCTTTGCCAGAGACAATACAGCTCAGCTAAGAATGCAAAGTTGTGGAGAAAACTCTCAGTTGAGTCCAAATTTCATTCCCTAAAAGCAGTGACAGGAATAAATTACACTCGGATTTTCTCTAAATGCATAAATGTGCACACCTCTACAACCGAGCTGAGAAATTAATCCTCTACAGAATCAGTCTATGTTACACTGTTCCACATTCCTTTTGATTAAACCTGAATTTATTTTCCATGATGCAAGCTTTCTACACATCTAAATCCTCACACTGACAGCAGTGTTAGCAGTTAAAAAGTTACAAAACTGTTAAACACACTATAATCGACAGCAATCTTCATCAAATGCCTGGCTGACAGCTAGATATCACCTTAATGTGCTCCTCATTTCAAATGTCAGATTGTGCAAAACTAGTTCATACCCTGTTCAAACAGCAGCATGAGAAGGCAATTAATTAGAAGCAACAGTACTCTCTGAATAACATACACTTCCAGGCAAGCAATAATGTGAGCATAACATCCCACTCATGCTTCCTAAAAAGCGTTAATTAGCACAGAGGTCTATTCTCTTTGTTGTTACAGATCAGATGCAGTTCCAACAGCCCTGCAACACACAAAATGGCCCCAGAGAAGTGACTCACCTGCAGCAGTTCGCCGGTGTTCTGCTAATGTATAAATTTCCTGCAGCTGTTTCTTCTGATCTTCACTCAGCGGCGCCGTCAGCGAATGGTACCAGGCTGCATCCCGGCTCTGCACCGCTGTCAGAACAGGGATGGATGAAAAGTGATTGTCAGGTACAACAAAATGAAACACACGGAATTTCTGGTTGGTTTTGAAACAGAATCGTGCGCTGCAAAACAGGCTCAAGTATTCCTCTCGGTTTTCTTAGCACAGAATCCCCACTCTAACAGAGGCAATCCATTTTGGGGTAACTTAATTACATCCTCTCCTTTCTGAAACAGAAAGTTAACCATGTGGCCATTATTCATGGACAATGTGAATTGAATATTCTAATTTAAAACTCATATGAAAACTAAAAGCAACAGCATAATTTCTCCATTATGATTTTAACACCTAGAAGGTGACAAATATTTCTATATATAGGAGTCCCTCTAGTAACTGAGGCCCGTTTAATTAGGCTGTGATCGAAAGGTTCTGAAGGAGAATATGCAGAGAGTTAATCTCCGGATGTATTTGCTACCATTTGTTTTTTCAGCACTAGTAAGACAAAAAAATCTTAGGAATGGCATTAGAAAGCAAGATCACATTTTCCAGTTTCAGTTATCTAAACTATTTCTCATAACAAAGAAAAGGGTTTTTCCCGGTGGTGGCCATAAACATCTCCAAATGATTTCATCATGTTATATCATCCTGCCAACCAGAAAACACGTACTTAGAAGTGCTTGTGTAAAAAACTGGTATTCATCAACACCATTTTCAAGGTCGAGAGGTGTGCTGAACCCTTCAAGAGCAGTCTCTTCCAATGCATCTTCATCCCAGTCATCGTCATCATCATCATCATCTTCATCCTCTTCCTCTCCACCTCCACCACCACCTCCCCCTCCTCCACCATGGTTGTCTTGCATTGCCTGGCTCACTTCATTTGTCTCATCCTCATCACTCGATATCTCTTCTGGAAAAGCATTGATATATTTCGTAAAACAAAGTTTAAAAACTATTAGGGAAACAATGACTTAAGAATCAAAACCAATTAATAAATCTAGGTTTTGGCTGGAAAGGGGTCTCTCTGTTAACACCCTTCCCCCAAAATCTTAAAAGCCCTGGAAAAATGAAGCTGTTAAAATGTTTCCTATATTCCAGATCAGTTAAACTTTTGTTTTTATGCAGACCTGAGAAATAAGAAACTGCTTTCTTCTTCTTTCATTTATACAGTCATAAATGTGCAGTTATAGGATGCAAAAATTTTGAGGAAATGTCTTCAACGAAGTGGTCCATCACTGTGCTTTTTAGATTACAGAGATCTCACAAATAGACACAAAACCATGAGAAAACCAGTTGTAGACCAATTGTCTGCCTGCTATTCTTCAGAGTGCTCCCTTATTTGAACAAACTTAAATCAGCACCTCTTCTTTTGCTTTACCTTCCATTCCACTTAGAAACTATTACATCCTGAATCAAATGCAACTACAACGTGAGATTCTAAACGCTATTTGTTACTTAAGAAGAAGTATTTCTGACTTATAATCAAGATGGAAAAATTCCCCCTCCAATTCCAAACCTTCAGCTCTTCCTCTGTTAACAGTTTACAAAAAATAAAGGTGACTACATATGCAGCAAGTAGGGACTCAATCACAGAATAGAGATCTGAAAATTACTGTGCTTTTTCCATACTGTATTCCTATACATTGAGAAGAATTCTGTGATTCCATTACAGAACAACCACGTGTGAAATTTCAGTGGATTACATAATCTGCTCACATCCAATCTAATTTTCAGACCTCAAACCATCTATCTACTATTCCATGTCAAACTCCTCCCCACAATTCCCTTGTTGAGAGCTTCTTTGGTGTTTTACCTTTTCTGGCAGTTAGGGGCCTGTCTACTCAAGGAAACTCAGCTGTCGCAAACACCACATTGAAAACGACTTTCCATTTGGACAAAGAAGTCCTGCTAAGATTTCCTTTGAAATTCAACCAAACATGGTTTTTGAATAGTTGGGTACTAGGAACAGCTTCTTTCCAGGGAGTAAGAATATAACAAGTGGAGTCCCGGCAAACTGGAAGAGTGGACTTGCAAGTTACTCTTAAACCAGTACTACCCTTTCACAAAACAGCTGTCATACATTGAAATGTTTTCAATACATTTTAGTAAGAAAAATCAATTCCTAAGATGACCTTTCAAGCACCCAGTAAGCCGAGCTATTTTCAGCAGACTAATGAGTCTTAAACTGCAACTTCTTACCCCCTTTAAATTAAATCCAGACAAAATCCACAATGTGAAAAGGGGAGATTTTACCATTATCTTCTGCAACGTGTTTTTCATCTTTAGCATGATCCTCCTGTTCTGTGAGTTCTCGTGAGGCACAAACTTGTTTTAAGCCCAAGAAGAGGAGGAGGATTGAAGGAACAATCTGGGCAGCCACAGCATCCACTGCAGGTGGTCGGTTCTGCAATTCCATTAGGATGCTCAGTCCTATTATACACATCTTTCTGTCGTGGAGTCTGAAACAACGCACACTTGTTAGAAAAAAACCCAGATTTTCACTGCAAGTATATTTAGAGAGCATTAAAATCCTAGTGCTGGACATAGGAGGCTATTTTCAAAGCTCCTAAACAAACTATTTTCTTTGTTCTGAAACAGGCTCCCCACTAGAAAGTACTTGTCCAATAACAAGCACTTTTCAAGCACTGGTCAAATTCCTGAAGCAACGGTTTCTGATTACCAAATGCAAAATTTGTAATGCTAAATAAATATTGCTTAATAATTATGTAGACTATCTTGTCTTTAATAAAGCACTTGATACAGATTATCATAATTAAATAGGATGGAAAATTAATTTGCCTTGGCTTAGACAGCAGTACTATTGCAGGGATTGAAAATGGCAAAAAGACTGTTAATGAAGAGTAACAATGAGCAGGAATGCACTGAATCGCAGGGTGCATTTATGGAGAGCCCCAGAGCTAGCTGAATTTAAACACACTTATTAAAAGTCCATCAGAATTGTTGTATTATACATCCAATTTCTGATGCTAACTTGAGACACATAGCTAACTCTGGTGAAAGCAGGGAAATAATTCCACCATATCAAGAATAACTGGCAGTATACTCAAGCTAGGAACTTGCAAATGAGTAGACCTCCAGTAAAACAAACAAACTATAGATAATTGAAGGGAAAGAAAATCATTAAATTAGTAGGAGAAAGATTTTTATGTGACCAGAGTCAGGAAACTAGGTAAGAGCCCATGCTTTTAAATATAAGAATTGATTTACACTTCCAGAAACAGAAGTTTCTGCAAACAAGACAGAAAAGGCCTGTAACTGCCTCTGCAGATACCCTTTGGTTCTCCTTTACTGGAAACATCAGTAGTATTCAACTCAGAGCTAAAATTACAGTATTCTGCAATTGGGGGCTTGAGAGGAGCTTGTTTTGTTTGAACTATTCAGTTTGATGCTGACAGCTTCTGTGCAAGACTTCTGCAGGACAAGTAGTGCCAGCGAACCTCCAGAGCTGGCAGAAGATGGCCATCCTCTACACTCTTGGTAGATACTTCCATTACTGAATCAGTTTTACTTTGGAATGAAGAGAATACAACTTGAGAGAGGAGAAACTCATGAAATGGGCAACACAGACTGCAATAAAGCTAACAGGGGAACAACCAGCTCAATCCACCACTTCAAAAACTGCTACAGAAAAACGATTTTTTAAGTGCTTACAATTTTAATAACAAAGTTGCTATATAACCTGCTACTGAACTATTACATCCTTTAAGTAACACAAGTGATCCTGTATTACAGTTTCCTAAACTTTACTTATGCTTAAACAAGCCTGGAAGTCTGGAGGGATTTCATTGTACCTCCCATGTTGTTAGTCCTGTTAGAGTTTACTGAAGTGATTCATTCTCAAGAGTAGCTGACAACAAAAATAAATTACATATGACCATGTGAACATTATGATCACAGAAGACCTTCCAAGAAAAACAAAGTCAACAAGCATGTCAAATGGCACGCTTTGTCACATTGGGCTTGGCTGCTTCATTACATGTGTTGAAAAATGCAACCAAAATGCAGGTGGGCAAAGAGAGTCCTTCCATCACTGCTAACTGCATTACTTTCTTTTCAGAAGGAATAGGGCACAAAAGAGGGCACACAAACCAACCAAGGAAACTGAGAGAGAGGAACAGGGCTTGCTTCATGAAAAAAAAAACCTAAAACACTTACTTCTCTTAGCTGAAATTACTTACTCCTTATGCTGGAAACAAGCTCATCGCCATTTGCTCTCATGCCGGCACTTTGAAGACCAAAAACCAATCTGAAGATAATGCTACCTATGAAGCTTTTTTGGGAGAGTTGTCCTCAGGGCAAGTACAAAGGAAAGAACTTTATCTCCTCTCTCTGCCAGCACTGTCATTCAAGTGTGACCAAAGCTCTGTAATCTATGCACAAGACTTCCATCCTGCATCTTGACACAGGGAACCCGTGAAATTCCTTCAAGACCCAAATGTACAACAAAGCAATTTCAGTCACATGTGCCAGAGTAGCCAGTGACACCATCTTTTATCATAGATTTGAAAAAGTTACTGTTGCACAACACCAGTTGCAAAATGCAACATAGTAAAATATAAAAAAAAATCTTAGTAAATAATGGCTTAGCTTCATACTAAATTATCTTTTTGGGACACCAAATGAAGCACTGCAGTTTGAGTCGTCATTGGGAAGCAGCCCAAATGACCAAAACCCCCACTGTATTCATCATGCTCCATTTTAAACCTTCTAAACAGAGTTTTAAGAATGAACACACACATCTCCAGAATATGTATGTCATTAGAAGGCCCAGCAGAAATCCAGGCATCAAGCCATCTTTAGTGAACCTGAGCCAGAAGGAGACTTGTTTCTTTCACCTGTCAGCAGAGACAAACAGCAGGAAAAGCATCTGTCTTGCCTGAAGTTCAGCATTCTACTATGCCCCAGCTGTATTAGGTACCCACAGGACTGAACAAGCAAAACTAGAGTTTTATGTCAGTTACGTATTTTTGTCATGGCAGAAAATGGTTTCAGGACCACTCATTTGCTATCAAAAGGCTCATTATTTCAGCACCCTTCCATCTGCTCGAGGGAGCCTGGATATGATTCTCCTTAGTGATTTGTGCTTCGAGATCTGTACCTGTTTGCTCAGCAGCACACAACAGTCCTCCCTAACAATCGTGGACTCTGCTTATTCCTCAGCGGTGTATCCAGCCTGGAGTGTTAAACACATAACACACGGCAGGGCAATGCACGACTCCAAGCCAAGACTATTTTTAACAAGCGCTGTGTGTGGTCTTCATAATCTGCAGGACCTCTTCTTGCTAATACACTTCCTTCCAATGCAGGCTAAAAAGCTTTTGAAATCTTTTGTATTTTAAACCAAGCCAAATGTATTTCAAAGAAAAATCACTAAGCCTTTCCATCACTGGTTTGCTGTGTTCTTTTCTATTACAATCAATACAGTTCCTGGACAAACAGCAAATAATTACCCATTCCTTCTAATTGCAAAGTTGGGACCAAATGAGAGTGGGACTTTATATACAACTCTGAAAAAACCAGGATTTCTATTTTAACTCTTATCAAACAAATACCCCTATTCAGGTTCTAAAGAAAAAAAAAATCACTTATTGAGGGTTTTTTTTTTTTTGAAGCAAGTCCTTTCACCCAAGTTAACAGAGAAGAATTTTTAGTATGAAAGTAAGCATAAGTTATGCAGAAGTCTCACATAAACTTCAGTTGTCAGGGAAAAGGAAGAAAGCAAGGAAAGTAAGAAACAAATGTTTCTACAAATGGCTTTTCAGTTTCAAGTTGGTGTAGAAAACATTTAGAAATAAATAAGTATCCTGTGACATATGGACATTACAGGCACACAACCTGAGAAGGGGTTTCAAGAAATTCAGATTTTGTTTGCGTTTCTGTCTTTTCCTGTTCAGTTAGGCCTCTGAATATCTGGCTCCTGGTCCCCAATACTCTTAAAAAACCAAATGATCTTCTAGAAGCAGTGCTGTCCTGAGGGAAGGGGAGGAAGTCCCTTGCAGCACATCACAGTGCCTCACAAGCAGTAATACAGCAAAAGCCTTACGCCTGGAAGCCACATACTGAGGAGACAGCACTGAAGGAGGACTTAAGATTTTTAGATTTAAGCAATATTACAGATAATTATTTCACAGATAATTATTTCACTGCTGGTAGGAGTAGATCAAAGAAACAGATTTTTAATCTGCTGATGCCACTCAAGTGCAGAGTCAGAGCAGAATCTGGCATCATGATCACGTTTAATTTTCATAGGCTTTGTCAACTTGTGTCTCGGCTTCAAATAAGAGTTTAGTTGAGAGGCAGCTGCAGTAGCCAATGCTTTCTGAAAAGCAACACAGAAGAACCAAAAGTTAAGCTGTAACTCACAGGACTACTTGAGATTGTAGCCTACTCAGACCCAGGGCATTTTTCCCCTCTGAATCTACACTAGTTTTTCACTGAATGCTCCAGTATGAACTGTTTCAGGCTATAAATCTCTTTCATTTTTCATTTCTTTTAAAAAAGGAACGACAAGTGTACCATCTGTAGAGAATACCTTCTTTCCTACTGTCTCTGTATGCATTCAACATTGGATATGTAGTAGAAAAAAATGACAGCACAGAGATGACTCAAGAACTTTGCTCCAGCCATAAGAAAAAAAGATGAAAATCCTAAAATGTCCAGCTCTTTTCTAAAGCTGGTACATAAAAAATAACTTAGCAATTAACAATAAAATTATGACAAGGTGTGGGAAGTAACTTAAAGGTGCCATTTTTCAGTTACTGACACTCCAAAAGAAATGAGGGACCACTGCGTCCTTTATGTCTTCTTTGTCGCCAACTCATGGATAGTATGTATAACTCACCCTTCTCACGGATAACACGTATTTCTCTTAAGATACAGACTGTACTGTAGAGATTTGTATACACAGCAGGTAGAAGATGTCAGAATGCTTGTGATAGTAAGAACGGTTCAGTTTTGTCATAAGGAGTGAGAGACTTTTTCCCTACTTTTTATCTGTTTAATTTACTAATTTCAATTTCTTATTTTCTTCAAGAAGAGACACCTTCAAATACAGACACAAATGGGGAATTTGCAGAAAGACTATGTACACCAAAGCAGGCAAGTATCTCCAAGTGGATTTCCTTCTAATAACCCAGACAGAATTAATGTGCAGAATGAATCTCTGAAATGAGAAAGTCCATGCTACAATTCTACAAACCACTGTGCTTTCTTTGTCCCATTGAACTGTGTAGTTAGGACAGAGGAGGGATGAGAACAACTCTTACCATGTACCTTTGACATGTGTTTTAAAAATACAACAAAGGACACGCTGAGAACAAAACCCACATAGACCACTTGGTCACTGATTGTTTGGAAGTCACTATTCTATTATAGTTACAAAAAAAGTAATGCATTGCTCTAATGCACCACACAGTTCTAAATTCAAGATGAATCCTGTGGCAATAATGCAGCCATATGAAGATAGCATATAATTCTCTTCAGGAAAGATTAACTCAAGTAAGAATTGGTGTGGAGAAAAGTTACTTGGATGACTGGGGAGTGGAGGAACTGTCCTTGTAAGAAGCCCCCTGGGAACTTGCTTAGAATTGGAGAGACAAGACTGTATCAATAAAAAAAGAGGCAGGAAAAGAATGACAACCTAAAAGAGGGTATGCATCTATGAGTCAGGAGCTGCCTGTGCTCATCCATGGCATGACTCCTGACACACACTTCCTTTAGTCTGCTGGCATAGGCTTGGCACAGAGAAGAGAAGGAACATTCTAAGCCTATCCATACACCTGCAGGCAGATGTCAGCCTCCAATAACAAAACAAAACTCCAAGCAGGAAGGTGAGAGGTAGCTGTTAACTACTTTTGACTGTCTGCTTTGCCCTTAAGTGGATTTGGATCTCACAGTTAAACTCCACATCTCAGCTGAGAAGGAACCACTACGTGGCAAGCACTGGACTTCACCTCCGTTCAGCATCAAGCGCACGCTTTGCTATGTGATGATGGGCTTTGTTCCCCTTCATTTACTTTACAAATGTTCAGCTCTTGCCCAAGTGCAACGAGTGCAGTGCACACACATGTTCAAGGGAGGCTGGAATGCAGTTTAAGTTCAGGAGTATGCTTAACAGCCAGTACATCCATGGCACAATGACAAATATGCAAGGAGATCATGCATAACTCACAGGATCAAAATCAGTGTGAGATTCACTGGGCAGAGTAATGTTTTTTTAACATTAAAAGGAGCGGTTAAAAATAATTTACAAAATATAGAACAGAAAATATGTATTCAGTGCTTCAGATAAAAAGGTAACACGCTGCTGAAATCCTGCTGGTAAACTCCGAATACTCTGCAAAAACCCTCAATACTTGCCCAAAAAAACAGTCTGTGTCATTCATCCACTGGTTTATGAACTGTGCAGTGATGGGCTCAGGATTGTGTGGAAACCTGATGTTCTCCAAGGTGTGCAGGAGTAGGTCAGGATTGTAGTAGAGTGCAGCTATGGCAACTTGAAGACACATGGTACGGAGCTCACTTGTTTTAACTCCTCTGGTTAATCGCTCCAGCACAGCCTCCACAAAGAGTGGAATACACTGGGCAGGAAAAGGAGAAGAAAAGGAAAAAAAAAAAAAAAAGTAGTCATTATACATGTTGCCAGATTATACAAAAGTTTAAAATACTTTTATCAGAATTGATATCCAGAGTTAACTGAAGTCCAGGTATAATAACCCAGGAATACATTCGATTCACTTCCTAATATAAAAACATTTTAAGCCTCCGATCACATGCTTCTAAATCAGCTCTTCTCCAAACTAAAAACTGCGATGTTATTCTGAGCACAGAGGAGAATATTTGGGGCCATTTGGTGGAATTTGTTCTAGCATGTATAAAAGGTTTAGGAAAAAAACTCAAAGACATTCTCATCTTTAAATAAAGACACCCTAAAATTTCAAAACTAACTGGCATTAAAAACTTAATTACCTAAATCTGTTTTTCCTAAATAATGTAAAGTGATGTTAAATTTCTTATAAAAGTTTTGAAATTAGTGAATTTATTCAGATAAAATCAAGTATGCACAAATTTCCAAACAACGAAATACACATCTCCTAAATACATATATATTTTAATGTGCAGATTTACACTTTATAAAAATTTGTGAAGCATGATGAAAGTTTTAGTTCATGGGTTTCAGTTTAGCACGCAACCATTTCAGTTCTCAAAGTTGTACAGCTCGATTAAGCTTTCCACCACCCACTTATTTCAATGCAAATGCATTGAATTCACTTTAAACTCTTCCAGATTTCCTCTGAAAGAAAAATCTTTCAGGGAACGTTTTTATCTGCAATGACTTTAGATTTACAATCATAAAGTTATGCTGGTTTCAGTGAAATTAATTGAAAATTTATCACTGAAGTCCATGGACTGCATTGGTAGTAGCATCAAATATAATATGTCGAAGTAATTTAGGCTCATTACATAAGCCCAGAATTTAGCCCCTAATAGAAAAAAGACTACTATCTAAAAGTGTGTTCTAAGAAACTCTGGAAAATTGTGCTTATTTTTTTCCCTGCAATCACAATCCAGACACGATAAAAAAAAAAAAATCCGCATTTTCAAATGCACTAAGTAATTTAAAACATCAAAAAGTTTCTCTGACTTGGAGAAACAACAGTAATTGGATATGTATAGTTAAACTCTCAGACACAATAGTTTTAACTATGTGTGTTTTGCATCAAAAGGGAAATTCTATTAGGAGAAAGCAAAAAAAGACAACCCTGAACAACACACTATATCCTTATCATTCAGTCTATATCCATTTTCTGGTCATGCCCATTAATATCTCATCTCAAAAACAAAACCAAAAAACATAACCTTACAATCTCTCGTGAGCTCATTTACTTATTTCTGTATTTCTCTCCACTTAACATTTCCCTCAAATTCTCCAATTCCAGCTGTATTTCTCAGGAACCATACAGGGATCATTGGAACCAGTAAAAGACAAAACCTGTTCAATATACATCACCTGGTCAATACCCCGTCCTTTGCACTGAAGAACAATTACTTCCAGGAGTTTGGCTGCGTGGCACTCTGCATCTTCTCCCGCATCTCCTGTTAGTACCTAACAACCAGAATGATAATTTATCAAGTATTAATCACCAACAACATTGAAAGCAAGTGCTCCTGTACCTGCATACATGAAAACAAATCTCTACACAGCATATACATATCTATTAATGCTACATTTTAGGAGGAATTAAGGCACAGGACATAAGCAAGGATAAGTGGCTAAAGGTAAACTTCAAAAAGTCGAAGAAATTGCTGTAGTTCTTTACGAATGTTATATTATTTCTATGTCCTCACTTTCTCTTTTTAAAAAAGAAATGTTACTTATAAGAATCACTGAAGTTCTCCACACTGTTTCCACTGTTTCACTTCAGTTCTAACAGTCACTGGCAGATCAATGGCCTGGCAAAGTCAAGTCCTATTTCTAGGCTAATTTCTGATTAAAAACAAGATGTATGCAATCATTCTGTGTATAGTCACATACATGTGAAACTCAGTGCTTCCTCTCAGTGCATTTCAACAGCATGGTCAGTGTCAATCAAAACTTACAAAGCAGCAGAATTCTCAAACATATTCGAATTATCTAAGCTTCTTAAAAAATCAGCACGTAGCTAGGTGCCTAACACTCTATAATACCCCAAATCAGAGAAGGATTGCTGAATGATCTCATACCTTATTATGCATGAGACACTGAGTATAAAGGAGAAACATGATAAGTGCAGGAAAAACTTCAAGCGAGTTCGCACCTCAGCTGACAACCAGGGAGTCCGATTGCGAGATACACAACCCAAGGAAGTCAGGCTTCATTAATTCCTCTACTTACCAAAATAGCTGTTCATAGAAGAGAGTCAAGACGAACAGCAACTTTCTCCCACACAGATTTGTGCATGTAATTTTTTAAAAGCATGCCACTTAAAAAGTGTGAAGGTGCTGTAAGTGCTCAGAACTGAGCTGAGACTGAAATTCCCTTAGTTCTGAAATGCCTGGCCACCACCTGGCATGTTCAGGTCATTCTGCCAATCTGACTGTTAAGTACTACTGATAAGCACAACAGTAAGAATCAGAAGCCTTACCTTTTTACACATGGCATAAATGATTTCTAAATGCTTTGGGTTAGACAGTAAAGTATCAGTGTCAATGGTCACATAATTATGCAAGAGCGGCATCATATCTGCAGAACAAGGAGAGCAAAAGAGAAAAAAGTTACAGACTAATCCATGCAAGTGCTAACCAATAAGGGTGGAGTCCTATAATGGAATTTATTGGCTTATATTCTTGGATACCATTGGAAATTCAAAGTCCGCAAAAGCCTTTTCTAGAATTCTTCACAAAGTGCACCATGCAGGGTGCATTGTCAGAAGAGGAACTAGGACAGGACTACATTTTAATTAATTGATTTGCAGTTTTGCATTAACTTTGAATATTTCAGCTGTCTTTGAGTTCAGGATCTCCTACAATAACTGATCCCACTGACAGATTTGAACACGCTTCTCCTACTTAAATATGCTCCTGTTAAACTCCCACACTCAACAGACGGTCAGGGCATGACTCAAATATATGATCATTTTAAACCAAGACACTAAATGGAAGAGACCCTTATTAAGGCGGGGTTTGGAGATGAATTCTCAAACAGTGCAAACATCAGTAGAACAGAAAGGATCGTACCTGCAAAGTATTCAAAGCAATCCTGCTGGAAAACCTCATACAGAACACCTAAGAGCTGCCACATCTGAGGTGAAATCATCTGGCATGTTAAGCTGAAGGCCAAGGAGAGAATTTCTTCGTAAAACTCTGTAAAAGAGAATCAGTTTGAAGCAGGGTGCTTTAAAAAATAAATTTAACTTGCAAATGCCTTGAAATCCAAGTCCTGAGTCATATAATGATTCGAAGACAGCAGTTAGAAACTAAATTATACATAGAAAAATAGTAAAATGGGAAAAGACTCTTTCAGACAGGTCTCATGTTGGCTACAGTTACAACAATATGCATCATTTTTCACTACCAATATACACCAAAAATATATATATCACCAGCACATCAAAGACAATGCTTTTAACCAACTACTGAAAATAGTTTATTTTCTCAGCCTTTGTTTTTTCTTAAAGGCCTTATCACAAAACTGTGTAACCCTTTAGTGCAGGGTACTGATAAAGCAGTAATTTAATTGCAGACCATGTCCATAACAGACTAATGTAATTGTAGACACAGTCCTTTAAGATAGCTAGCTAGAACTATAATCAGAACTGCATCTTCTGCTTTTGAGTTTGACCTCCAAAACACAACAAACAAGCTGACTAACGTACAAGAGGAGATCAGGAAAAACAAATCATAACTGAAAATTAAGGCCTTCTTATATTCTTTAAAGAAGTACACACACACAAAGATGAAATTCTGGAAGATAGCAATAATTAATTTACATGTTTTTACATAAAAAAATCTTCATGTTTTTTCTAAAAATTATCTCTAACACATACCTATGACATGTTTCTGCAAAACAAGGCCAATGATCTGTAAACAAATGCTCTCAAGCTGTTGAGTGATCTGAAAAAAAAAAAAAACATAAAGAAGTTTATTAAAAAAAGTAGAAATGCAGGAATTTAATAAATGTATTTGACTAATTAAGTTTGAGAATTTCTTACAGAAAGGCTATTAAAATTTTTTAAATTCTGCATTAACAATCACAATTATTATCAAATAAGGTCTCACTGATGCAGAAAGAATCTCTTTTTTCCCTGAAATGTAAACTTACATTGCACCACAACTGGGAGACCAATTCCTAGGAATACTATCCAAGAAATCACCTACAAATAGGGGTCACCATGGTAAAAAACTAGCCTTAGGCAAAGCATTTCTCCCTAAATTCTATTTTAACAGTCTGTAATACAACCAGCCACTGTGAGGAAAATTAACTCTACTCCAGCCAAAATCAGCACATTCCAAAGAAGTGTTTACTCAAAAAAGTGCTAAGAACGTTACCCTCGGGATACAGAGTCCCCTTGAAGCTGAGAGCTAAACAGTGAAGAAATCACAAAAGTAAACTGGGCTCTAAACTCAAATTTGTCACAGACTGACTGGTCCCATCCTGTTACAGTAAATGCATGTTCATGTCAAGTGATGCAACATACATGGAAGTGCTTGTTGTCGTGAATGAAAGGCAGGTGGAATAGGAGAAAAGTATGAAAGAATAATCTCACCTCCTTGTGATCTTCCACAACTGTCAGGATTGTGTCAATGGTGTGCAAGATGCCCATGGCCATAACTGTTTTGTCCTCTACTTCCTCATATTCCTCACTCTGAAGTACTTTACCAAATATTTCAGCCTGTGAACAAAACCAGCCAACTTGACATTCAAGAGCAAACTCACATTCCTAATTTGTCATGCAAAGCCAAGACAGCTAATGCAACAGCAGCAATGCCTTATCTGTAAGAGCTGTCAGCACTGAAAAATATGTTCCTTACTTCTGAAAGGGGAACATAGAAAATTAAAATCTCCTCCTTTTTTTTTTTTTTTACAAGTCTGACTATGTTAAGTCTCTTGAAATGTTAAATGGTTAGAGCTTGGCTCATTAAAACCAGTGACAAAACTGAGTATCTTTGAAAAACATACAGGTTTTAAAAATGCTTCCCAGAGAAAAAAACCAAAACATAATACTGTGAATATTATAGGTGGACTCTTAAAAAGATTACTTTAAACAGTGTTTAAAACTTCAAACAAAGTTCATTAAATGTTTCCCAAACTAGGCATGTGCTTCTGACTGGATTGTTGTCGGACTATTGTCTCTTACCAGGTGTTGAGTCATGTCAACAGCGATTGTAGCCACTTCCTGACTGTACTCACAGATCATCTTCTGAATTACATTGGTAAGATCATCATTCTCTGTCTCTCTAATGATGTGCAAGAGCTCCTGCATAACTGGCCTCACATAAGGCTTCACATATTCCTTGGCTAAAAAAAGAAACAATTGAAACCAGGTGAAGTCAATTATCCATAAACAAAAATACATGGTATCTCAAAACTACCAGGTAACTGATGACTCTTGAACAAAATCATTTTTTGATTTTGAATTTCAATTAATTTGAATAAAGAAATAAAAAAAGCCAAAAAAACATACCCAAGGCGCTTTTACAGTTCTTAAACAGTAGACAAAGTAAACAAATTGTACAATACTGAAATGTCATCCACAGCTAAAATCCGGTTTTGAGGGAATACTTGCCCTCGTATAAAGGCAGCATTCATTCCTAAACATACAAAGACAGGTGACATTTACTTTGCTAAAAGAAACATGCTGATTCTAACTTCAGGCTGTAAAAACTAAAAGTCAGGATTCTGTGATGTATACAGTAACTAATGAACAAATGAAGCTGTCTAACATGATGAAGTGTTCTTAAATCTACACCTTTAGATGGTAGAAATGTTTAGATAAATCTGCCCCAACCTCCACATCTCTACAAAAAAAGGAAAAAAAAATCAATAAATCAGTGTATACAGCTGATAAATCACTGTCACATACCTTGTTCTTGGTTGCTTATTAAGGTCTGAAGGGCTATGGCTGCTTCTACTTTGACAGGCATTTCCTTATCTTCAATCAGGCTCTTCTTTGTCAACTCTACTGCATTCCTCAAGTTTAACTCATTGTGAAATTTCAGAGCACTGAATGAATGAAGTACCCAACAGGACTGCAAGACAAAAAGAAAAGTAAGTTAGGGACTATGGCAATTTTTAAGCATTTTTTTAAGTGATTCAAAAATAACACTATCTAACCCTCTGTTTCCGTGTATTGCTTTTTTTTCCCCCTTAATTACGGGGCATTCATATATTAGATGTAACAGCTTCTGCACTCAAGCAGTTCTTTGTCATCCTTTCCCAAATTCCAAAAAAATTCAGCGTGCACATAATTTGCATTCATAGCTTTAGTCCTACTGGGGGAAAAATCAGAAAAAAATAGAGAAAATTAACTGTTTATGGCTGGTATCAGCACCTGGGGATTTTCTTCAAGCTACAATCAAACTGACATTATCTCCTCTGTGGAAATTCTACCTATTTTTCACAGGCATTCAATGACTTTAGTAACTAAGATCTGCTAATGAAAAATGGCCACAACCACTACTCAAATTCTCAAGTTTGATTTAAGAAGTAAACAATAATACATCACAGACTTTCCATCAACTGATTTAACTGAAAAATCATTTTTTAAATCAAAATTATGAAAAAACACTCTACAACAGTTTTATTTTAAATTTTACTACGTCTTCGCTTTATTTCTTTCATTAACATTCAGAATGAAATCAAACTGCAAAGGAAGGAATCATGGAAAATACTGAAATTGATACAAGAGGTGAACTTACTCTGGCTCTGAGGTACCCCAGGTTAGACATGAACAAGGGAAATACATGATTCTGTAACATCAGCTCCATCTGATCCTTGAAAACGCTCTTCTGTTGGTGTAAGAAAAAATTAATTTTGGAGACCATTCATTTTACATACTCCATCCTAGCCAGTAGTTCCTTTCAACTATCAACCAGGGGAAATACAATGATTTGTCTATATAAAACAGGTATTTTCTCTCTCAGAGATCTGGATCTCGTAACTTGAACAGAACAAACTCATAAGCATCACAAGTTCAAAGCCAGATAAGTGAAAGAACTGTACATACATAATATCCAACTCCACATTATTCATTACAATACTGTAAACAGGAATTTGCATTTTATTTAAAGCAATTGATTCTAGCTGATTTTCCCTAAAAACTATTCAAGATAAATAACCTAATACTTCCATTCTTCCTACAAAGGAGTACACACATACCTGAAATAAATATAAGCTTAACATGAAACAGATTTGAGTTTCAAATGACCTACAGTTACTATAAGCATCAAAACTAATTATTTTGCACATTACAGCAACAACAAATCACATCTTTTTTTCGTGTTTATTAATGGGCAAAGATTATTCCCTTGTGACAAAAAATCTCCTTAGTTAGAGAAGGATATTTGATGAGTTATCCTTCATTATTTCAACCTTGGCAAATCCCAAGATATTCACAGGGAGCTACAACTACCAGCATGGAGATTTGGGACTTCCCTTACAGGCCCAGAATACTAGAAAAGATATATGCTGGGGTGTTACCACCTAAAGGAATGATTCACTGACTAAGATAGGAAGTGGGTGAAATGGGACATTCAATACAACATGTATCTTAGGGAATCAGACTTTATTTCACCAGTGGATACATAATTTTTTCCCACACAGATTCCCCAAACCATCACAGAGGTGGATCAAGAACTGAGCAGAGAAAAAACAGAGAGAAGGGGAAAGAATTTCCCCAGGTGCATACAGGTCAGAAGTTTGTGTGCATTAAACTGAAGTTGTGTGGAGAGCCAGGTGGCCAAGGCAGGGTCATTGTGTCTACAAGCTCCTTACAACCTGTATCTCAGTCAACTCAACAGTCAGAAAGCACTTACAAATCCAATAGTTTGTGCAGAAACAGTTGATGGAATTTTTCAATGTGCCAAATTCCAAATACAAGAAATTAATATCTGACAGGAGTCTGCAGTGTTTGGGGATTATTAAACTTTTATAAAGCATATTATAGCCTCATGTTCCCAGACTGAAAATTTCAAATAGGAGCGGGATACTGGAATAACCCTTTTTTTCCCCTCAGGAAAGAAATAAATAGGTTTAGAAATCCCCAGTCAATATGAAAGTCTCCTCTTTCACTGTTATGCTCCAGCATGAGGGAGGGCATCTACAATCCAACATAATCTACAAAAATTCTTTCAAAGTTACAGATGTTTCAGGAATTAAGATCAGATCATAGATCAGCACATTGGTAAAAAAACAGATCGTAAATGTTGGTAAGATGTTGCTTGTGATACGAAGACACATCCTGCACAGAGAGACAACTCATATAAAATAAAATAAACTACTTTTAAAAAGAAGCCTCCAGCACAAGGTCACTATTCTCATCCTTAAAGTTATAATGTTTTCGCAGTTCTTTTGACATGCAACAAGGGCTTACTTTGGACTTCACCATCTACAAAAGCATAAGGGAAACTGTAAGCAATGTTAATTAGAGAGCAAGAGTGTGGATTAAATTTGTCTTCAGATTCCAGAAAAATACTCAAAATTCTGAAGATGTCTATAAAAAAAATGGAGGAAGGCTCTGTGTTCTTCCCAGTTCTTTTCAGAACTCCCAACTGGCTGATGAAACAAGACTTAGAGCCACACATTGCAGAGTAAGAAAGTTGGAAAGCTAGACAAAACATTCCTGCAATATGTGAAGTAAACCTTTTTCTGGGACCAGAAGATGCCCACAGTAGTGCAGGCTGATGGGGAATTTGATAAAGAATCACAGGCAATGTTACTGATGGAATGCATGTTTGCTTTTTTAACACTTCCATTTTACTACTAAAGCAGAAGAGGACCAAGGGACTGTTCTATAGCAAACAGAGCTTTGGAAAATCTTGAGAAGAGAAATCTGTGTATAAAATGGGAGTATAAAAAACAGGAAAGAATGTTAATATTTTTAAATAAACAAACCCTCATATTCCGATTGCACAATGAAATCTCTCTATAGACTTCATAAATATGGCTAAGGGCTAGTCATACTTTAAAAACTAAGATTTTTCTGTTTTAAATCACCATTAATAGTAAGAATTGCCAACCTTGTTCTTCACCTACCTTCAGTAAAATATCTGCTAGGGATCCTATAACATGCAAAGCTCCGTCTTTTTTCCTTGGATCTATGTTTGGCTCTGTCAGAATCTGGTAGCAATACGCCATCATTTTTGGTAATACCTATGCAGGACAGAAAACACACCATCTCCTTTTGTTAAATTATTTTAACAGCATTTTTTAAGTTAAAAAATTCATATGACATTATTAAGAAATTTTATCTTGGCCCAAGCAACTGTGAGGTACTTACTATGTGTAGCATCTTTCCACAGTTAGAATTTAGAAGGCTTCTTTTCCATCTTTTTAGCCAAACTTGTCAAAATTAATCTCCTTGAAATTTCACATTACTACTAGTAAATAAGGTGTTTTTGTTATTGTCCTGAGGCAAATCAAAAAAGGTGCTGAAAAAGCAAGAGGCTCAAACTGTACCTAACCCATTTTTTTCCCCTTAACTTCTTTTCTGGCGTGTCGCACACATGCATATTAAATGAATACACATGTGTGTGTACATATGTGTATATATATATATATGAAGATACACCTATATTCAAGCAGAGTGGACTAAAACCTCAAAAACTTAATTTGATCTACTGACTTTGGCAATAGCTTCTAAAGCTGACTAGACTTACAAAGGTTTCTTGGCAAAACCAACTGTTGAATACAATTTCCACACCCATTAAGCCCTTTTCTGAGATTATGAAATTTTGATGGTCTCAATACCAATCATGAAAATGAGAAGGAAGGTCAGTGGGCAAGAACTGTTTTGACAATAAAGAAGTAAAAAGGTCATATTCCACCTGACATAAGACTATGTTCTTCTTTCAAAATCCATATGGAAATGGAGCCCCCTGTTTACTGGATGTTAAAATGGTATCCAGAAAAACACCCGCCACTATAGCAAAGTGTGCCTTCCAGGACATGCCTGGGTACTTTTGCACAGATCACTGTAAATATAGAAAGTTCTACAGAACAGTTATGTCCTCATTTAAAAAGTAACTGCATGAAATGGGTTTCACTCTTGCTAATCTCATTGCTGTCAACAGGATTTTAAATAGCATCAGTGAAAATTAATAAGGATCACATTCACTTTTTCCCCTGCTACAGTTTGTGACACTCAGAACAGCCATGACAGAAGCTGCTTGTAAACTTGGGAAAAATCTATTCCAGTACATCTATTTCAACTCAGTTTGAATCTGGCAGATTAATTTTAAAGCTGCAAGAGGAAGCCATTTATTTAAATATATATACACATATTTTAATTCTCCCAAAATTGATAGCACTCAGCCAGGAAACACTTGATTATGTATTACCAAGTAGATTTTTCAAGACTAGCTTCTTGTGGCATCTTCAAATTTAAGGGAAAGATAACATTATAAGGAAAATTCAAATAAATAAAAGTCTCCAGTTTCATACCTCTTTTCTCTTCTTTGCAGCAGTATAAAGGAGATTCTGTGCTGCTGTTGTAGTGGATGCATAATCCTCAAATACATCTAAAAAATTGGAGGGGAAAAAGCATAACAAAAAAATTTTCTTTTCTGAATGATGAATTTTTTATAGACCATCTTGTTTCCGAGATATCACAAATTCAGGGTGAATATACAACCTCAAAACTATTGACATGGTTGTCTTCACTTCATGGTTAGAGTCAGACCCAAACTTATGTCACATAGCTTATAAAAGCATTCACTTCTTGCCTTCCAAATCTACTCATCATTCCCTTTATTAAGAATATGTCATTTATTCATTAACTCTTTTAAGACCATGTATATAAGGGATGAAAAATCCTGTCTCTTTTTTTAATTACGGCCCTTATAGAAAGAACAACAGTACATTCCAGTACCATCTGCATACCATATGTACACATTTTTGGCTTGATTTTATTAAAACCTCATGGGAAACCTTTTGTATGTAAAACTACTTCAATCTGGGGTAGTTCTGTATCTGCTGAAAGTCCTTTAATCATATTGAAAATACAATTTATATCTTGGAAAAAATATCTGTGCTGCAAACATGTTCTAATCCAAATATCCCTACATGAATTTAACTAAAAGATCTAAAAATGTAATATTAAAATGTGATTAATATTACACAATAACTTTTCCTGAAAACTTGAAGATAAAACATCATTAAGAAATGCTACCAAACTACTGGAATTCTTATTCCAAGCCAAAAAGTGCCTCACTAACCTTCCATTTAATGTACTTTGATACTTGGGGTTTTTTTTGCCAATTTAAATCTGCATTTAACTTCCTCAGCTACATATAAAAATAAGATTCACTACTTGCACAGAAAGAACTGAATTCACACACCAAAAATCACTGATGTATTTGTACCCCAGTGATCGATGTTATATTGTAATTAATTTGTTGCATAACAACTCTCCAAGCTTTTTTAATTATTCTATGAATATTTAAATTCTGTTTTCACACATGCTAATCCCAAATCAGCTAATTAAAAATTCCCAAATGCTACATATATATATCTCTGGTGCCTGGCTTGCAGGAGTTCTCCAGCTAAAACTGCTGTATTTTTAAAATACCCTTCTCTTTTTCAATGACACGACTCTTTTAATAAAAGTAATTATTCATAATATGGCTCTATGTGATATTCCCAAGCTTTTGCACTGAGTCTGTTGAAAGAACACATATATCTAATTATCTTACAACCTACTAATTATAATTGGCAAAAAAATGCTGAAGGCATTGACAATTTTCAATAGACAAAGAGCAAGTCAGGCCTCTTCTGGTCAAAGTGAGAGCTGCAAGGACTTGCAGACAGCTGGCACATCTGCAGGCCGGGATTCTGAACCTGGCATTAACAAGTGAGCGAGCCAGTCTATTTGGGCTGCTCTGAGCACATGTGAAGTAGAAACAAATGTTGAGAGAATCACTTAAAGCCACCAGCCAAACGGCCCAAACTCACTTGATCTGCCACTTGCTTTTAGCTACACATTGGTGAGATTCTGTTTTTGTTTTCTTCTCCCTATTGTTCGGGACACTGGTGGTGAGAACAGAGACATTACACCAGGCGTGCTGAGAGTTGGAGCTATAGTTACAGTTATGATAGAAGGAAAAAATAATGCTAAATTACCAAATTTCATGCGGATATATTCATACGGATCCTCTTGCCAGAGCTCTTCATCCTCATCTTTGTAGCACATTAGGGAAAATATCACCTCTTCTGTTATGCTCTAATTTTAGAAAAGTCAAATACACGTAAGTACACATAAAATCAAACTCCAGCACAGCTTCCCTGCACGATGCACTCATTTGTTACTTACTTTTCTGAAGAGCAATATTCCTTTAGGAAGTGCTCTTTTATTTTGTCTAACAGAAACAAACTTATAGTATTATAGGTAATTTCCTTTTGCAACAGTCCCAGATAGCAGCAGTAATTACACAATCTATCTTCTACAATAAGGCAGTACCACACACAAAATAATACTTCAGGACACAGTCTATAAACAGCAGAATGTTGCATTCTGCAGAAGAACCTTAGCAATGCAATACTTAACATGGGAATAGATTTCAGAGTCTTTTCTATTAACAGTCATGGAATTAATGAGCTACAACAGGGGAGCTTATGATATGAAAAAATACAAGCATGAAAATCACTTTTCATGTGTTCTTAGTTCGCTTATAAAACACATCCTTAAAACAGAGTTCAGCTCTTTCAGGTCAATGTTTTCTTTGTGCACCATCTTTGCACTACGATCAAATGTGAATTTCCCAAATATATAGACAACTAGCAACTAATTAAAGGCAGAACATTATGACTGTCTAGCAGACTTCAAAAATAAAAATAAAGAACTTATGGAACAGAATCTTTGATTAACAGTACTTGCAATAAAAGGTAGACATAATACTGAAAAAAATCCCCCACATTTGTGTTGAAATGCTATTTTTTTTTCCCAAATCAGTTGCTGAATGATTCATGAAACCTTGTATAAAACTGCAAAACTGGGGGGGGGAGGGGTGCTGGGGTTTTTTTATAAAACTGGTAAAGCGGTGGGGGGGGGGGGAGGTGCTGGGGTTTTTTTTTAATAACTTTGACATGCAGTGTTTATGACTGGGTTTTATGCACTGACCTGTATGTGTGGCTTCATTTGCTTCCATGTTACAGAGTGAATAACCCCTTGGTTCAGATAATTTAATGTTTGCTGAAGAACACGTGGTGCAACGTAGTCTTTTTGCCTGTACTGGTCTAAGATTCTTAACAGAACCTAAAGAAATGACAAATTGATATTTCAAGTTAAGACTGAAAATTCTGTCTCATGCACAGACATCCAGCGCATCTCTTCAGTGAATATACATGAACAGATGAATTAGTTTTATAGCAGAGGTTCTAGAGTTAGAAGGTAGAATTATGCCTTTGATCCAAAAATCATAAATCATTTAAATATCAAGGTTCTAACCCTGCAAACATTTATGTACATGTCCACCTTTACTGCTAGCCCTGCCATGTGATCACTTGTGATTATAAACAAAAGATATACTTCAATATTCAGGGGCTCACAGTTTACAGAGGCCTCAGCAAAATCTGGAATAGATAAGGAAAAGGCACAGTGAGATTTTCAAACTGGTGGCTTCTGTATCTGCTGAGTGGTGTCTGTGTTCATATTTAAGGACAGACCCCTAAAGAAGACAAATTACTTTGGAAGAACAGCGATAAGAATAGAAATACTAAACTAGGAAAGAAAAATAGGTTCACCTAAATCTGTGAATCAGAAGAGATGCAAAACTCTTAACTTCAATTATCTGTTGTAACCACCAGACAGCATCACCTAGCATGCTATTAACAAACTCTATCACATAAAGCTTCCTTAATATAAAAGTCTGCTCTACAAAGACCCCACAGTACAAAGCCACTAATCTGCACTAATGGCAGGTGAATTATTAGCAGGTGTAAAGAACTGGCATGTAAATGAGTAACAATAAAAATCAAGGGCAATGTATAACAAAATATTGAGTCATATACTTCCAACAGAACAATTCTGCTTCATAATTCTTCAGAACATCTTAATAAATTTTATTTTGAATACAGTTCCTTCATTAGGAATACTAAAGTCTGATCTTAAGTCTTTTATGACGCTCTTCTTGGACAAGAGTTGTCCATATCTTATACAGACGAGCAAAATGTCAGCACTTAGCAACTGATGAATAAGTAATGAAGGTTTAGTAATGTAATATTCACAACAGAATTCTTATTAACTCTGCAAGGAAATGTGACAAATCATCATTTAAGAGCCAGAAATTGAAGAAATGTGCAGATCATCCAGCCAATTTATCTTGAAAGCTAAACTGTTCCTTCTGCAACACAGCTTAATACCTTAACAAACTTTAGGTATTTCAAATCATAACTGCCCATGGGAATACACTTGTCCACTCAGGAGTGACATTGCAAGGAATTTAGAATAGATATCAGGCTCTTTCCCTTTTCATTAAATTCACAGCCTTACCATGACCATTCCCCTTCTTAGTTCTTACTGATGCATAAACTATTCTGTTGTCAAACTGGATGGAGAAAAGTAATTTTGTTTTGCAGACAATCCTAGTGTTTTGAAATCTAGTTTAAATTTGACTTCAAGTGACAACAACAGCCTGGCACCCTGCATCAAAGACACCACAAATTTAAACTGTAAGAAGCCTGCAGATGCCATGTCAAGGATATTGCATCTGGCAGCATGCTAAGGAGCCACATATTCTGGAAATATGAATTATCCAAATACTTGTCACTTGAAAAAGTGCATTCCTGGGTGTTTTTCAACGTTTACAGACCAAAGAAAATCACTAGCAGGAGAGTGTTCTGCATTCTCTTGGCTTCTTAGTGGTGTCTTTTGAATATGTAACCCAAAAGCCTGGACAGTCAAGTGCTTTAGTGAGCCAAAGGCATGGGAACTACTGCTTCCAGTCACCCAGTATATGGCAGGCTGAATGAGAAACAGAAGCTGGGCCACAAACACCCGAGCTTGGGAGCCAGCACTCCCAGGCTTTCAAGCACCCGGTATCTATAGCCATTCTACCACAGCCAGGGAGATGCTGGAAGCCCTCGTTCCCAGGGTCCCACAGCTGAGCTGGCATAGCAACACAGAAAACTGAAAGGAACTGCCTCTCTTCTGTGCAACTTTATCAGAACAGAATTGTCTCCACACACCATGTTAATCACAAATAATTAGCACTCCCCAACAAAAATAATTTCCTTGGAAACTGCGAATGAATGCTATATTTTCATATAATATGCTTTCCAGGTATAAAATAATTTTCATTGCTGTTCTCCAGACATCATCTTATCTGCTTGTATATTCCTGAAATAAAACAGTATCACTGGATTACCACGCTTAAGTAGTTTGCAGCAAAAGCACTTAGTAAAAACTGGCCTGAAAATACACCCACCCTTCTATGAAGTGAGACCTCTGCATCAAGTTTTTCTCTCGGCTATATCAAGAACGTTTATTCATGATGATAAGAGCATTTCATCAGCGCTCACCTTTGCTGAGAATTTTCTTGCAGAGGTTTTCGAATTGCTGAAAATTTGTGTTATTGTACCTCAGTTGTATGGCACTGAGTTCTAAAGAACTTCTCAAACTCTAAAAGGAAAACCTGCCTGATTCCCTTCAGTTTTATTTAATGAATGAACTTTGATACAAGCGCGCTGTTAAAACGTAATACATTTCTTCAGCCAAAATGATGCAATTCATAGAAATGAACTATGCTTACCTGTTGTATGCCCACAGCGTAGGTTTTTAAGAAGAAGTCTGAGAATTCAAAGTATTCTTTAGTTACATTTCCAGGACTTCCATACCTTTAGAAAGAAAAAGGACAAAGGTATTTACACTGTGAGAAGTCTACTGTGTCAGGAAAACATCGTACTTTCTAAACCACAGAGGACCTTGCATCAGCAAAGGAAACCTTTCCCACAGGTTCCTTCCAAGCCATCATTTCCTTTACAACGCCCCACTTCCCTTTTCTTAAATTATTACAAAGTACAATATGATAGCCAATAAGTATCACTGACCTTTTCTCACGTTCTGTAACTTTCACGTTTACGGATTTCTTTTCAAATCTTCCTTTGCCTTTATATTTGAGAATATAAACATTTGTAGCTGGATATAGTAAAACAGATTGATTGATTTACTTTTCCTGTGAGGCAAGTTTCTTGCCATCTTAGACAGTCAAATCATTTTCTTAAGAGCTCAGAACAGTGCAAGGCACAAGACAGCAACAGGAAAACCTCTTCAGTGACCATGTGCTGTTACACTGATTAAACTGTCTTGTCTAATTGCACTTCAAGTAAGGGTACAGATTTGTAACACAAAGGTTTTAATCAGTTACCGTTCAAAGAGACGAGCTACGATGTGCAATGCCCACTTCTTGCACTTCCACCACACCAGCTCTGGTCTATCATCTTCATCAATTTGCAAAGTCTCCTACAAATAAATACATTTGTTTTAAATTAGCAATGTGATCTGCTGAGATCAACTATGCTTTAAACATTCCTCGCTGAGTAAACTGATATAAACGCACAATATCGACTACAGCTTTGGTTCTGTTAACAATTATGTAACATTCAGGAGCTCTCATTATCTTAATTAGCCAATATAATGTATATGTGCTACACCTGCACAGTGCCTGTGCTTTAATTTTCAAAATTATGCATATTTATAAGATGAAAACTCTCAGATATGCTTGAGTACTACATGCACTCTAGTTTAGAAATTAAGCATGACACCAACTCCTCCAAATATATACACATATACTAATGCAGAAGCTGTTACAAGAAAGTTAAGGCTGTGAAATAAATGTCTAGAAAACTTAGGAAATGCCAGTTAATGCTGTACACAAACCAACAAGAATTTAATTACTAATTTTATCTCGTTCTTTGCAAAATATGAAGCATGGATGAAATAAAATGAAGAACAGAGACAAATCATGTGCTTGTGATAAGCTTTTGATTCTTGTTTGAGAGAAACTTGGAAACTTGCAAAATACTCCAGTTTGAAGTTTTCATGGTGACTCTACCTCTGACAATGAAATTCTGACAGGCTACATGACCTTGCTTGCAATTCTGTCAAAAATACCACTTATTCCAAGGACAAGAATCTTAAATAAGTATCTTAAAAAAAGAACACTTAAAAAATGCTTACACTGACTGCTCCTCAAATGTCAACACAACAAGGATCAGAGAGGTCTTTATAAAGCTAAAACTTACCAGAGGTACATTCCTATCAATGATAGTCCGAAAGATCTCCATCCACTGAGTCATAGTCTGGTTATTCACCAACTGGAGTGGCAGTGCATACTGAAATAAGAAAAAAATCCCACAGGTATGAAATACTACTTTTCCTTGTAAAAGGTAGATCTTTCTACAGTAGTTACATTCTGAGCAAGACGAGGTTTTAAGTAAAATTAAAACTAATTAGGTTAGATATCAAGACTACTCTAATTGCATCCTTCTTGGTACAATTTACAGAGGAATTTCTGAGCAGACACAATTTGAGGAAAGTTCCTTGGTCTGAGAACTTGCCAATTCTTTTTGTTCCTTTCTCTTCTTCACAACAGCCCAGCTACCTTTTAGGGACCCAGTGGCATCTATATTACGGGGTTTGGGCAAACAAATAGCATTTTAGAAAGCATAATGTGCTTCTTATTACTACCTTGCTACTATCTAAGTATATCTTTACTTCTCTACAATACCCAAAGCAAAGTGACAATATTCAGGCAAGTTACTGAAAAGGAAAATAGGATAATAGTATATTTTTAAACCTCCTCCCATATAATAACAAATTATTTTAACTTTTCAACCCCCAGTAAGAATTTTCAGGTGGCTCCTTATGTAGGATCTGATTTTGTTTCTGATGCTCTCAAAGTACTCCCTCACCAAGCTCATCCCTGTAAAAGTCAAACTCCTCTCTCTAAAATGCATGTCCTTCACTAAATAATATCTGTCTGATCTTCAGAACATAATGAGAAATTCCACCTACTGAAGTGTAGTATTTGACAATTACACTACAATATCCATTACTGACCCTGTCAGAGGCCAACCACACAGTGCACACCCATACAGTCCATATCAGGTTATGTGCAATTTTCTAAAAAGAGGATATTTCTCCAGTAAGATTACAGATAGGATGTGCAGAAGTACCTACACTCATTAAAAATTTAATCTGGGAGATCATGTGACCAGTTTTTAAGTAGAAAAATCTATAAATATCGTATTTCTATAACAGCTGTCTATTGTACATGACTTTGCCCATCCAAATGGGTATTCTTACTCAATCCCACTCCTGAGTGTACCGAGAGGGGTCATTGTGCCCAGCAAAGTAAAAGTTTTGCCTTTTCCTCTACACAGATGCCAACCTGAACAAGAGCATAGAAGATTTTTAAGATCTGTTTCTGAAGCAGTACAGAGTAATGGGAGTTATCAGGCAGAAGCTGGATCATCTGCTGCTGAATCCGAGGCAAAAATATTTGCATTGCTGCTATAAGAGGATCTCGCTCCTCTGCTTTCTTGTATCTGAAAAGGAAACAACAATGTTGGTACAGGATCCACACACTGGAGATTCTAATGCCTATTCCCCACCAGCAATTTAATTTCTGTCCCCTAAAAAAAAAGGAATATCCACCTCTCCCTCACTCACTCTCCCCTTCTCTAGCCCCCATCTCAACAATTTGTGCCAATTCACTATAAATACCTATAAACAGAGAAATGAAAACCAACAAATGTTAACTTATCCAAATGCAGTTATTGAGAGGAAGAACTACTGTTCTGTAATACTGAATTGTCACCTCACAGGAGCAGGGACTTGAATTTCTCTGAAGTTCACACCAATGCCAAGGCCAAGTTGGGTGCTGAATAAATACGAGTGAACAGCCATTGGAAGGGAAAGACAATTCCTTGGTGTGGAAAAGACTGTCTTTCTCTACTTACATTCCTTTGGTGTGGTTTATACACGTTTCTAACAATAGGCAGTTACAAAAGAAGCGAGTGAGAAAGCTCACTACACTGCTCTTAATTCACACTCTGTGGATTTAGACTATCAGGAGGATGGTACAGGTACGTATCCAAGAGACTCATGTACAGTTGTACATGTTGTCACTATGACAGTGACAACACTGTATTCATGACAAAAAAGCAGAAAACCATTTGCATTCATATATCCAGCATTTGGGGTCTCTTCAAACAAAGGAAGTTATAAACATATCAAGTTTTTCACACATAGATTAAAGGTACGTGGCCTCAAGAAAACAATGTCAGTAAATTAATATAGATTATTGCTGGCATCTCTGCTTTCAACTCACTGATGACGGAAAGATAATGAACATTTTTCATTTATTTGCAGGAAAGGAAGCATAATTATTAATTCCCATTTTCTTTCTATTGAGAGCACTGCCAGTGCTCTCAATAATGTAATTTTCAGTAATCAGCTGAGACTAAAAGCACCAATCCCTCACCTACTGATGGACATCAACTTACTCGTAAGTCTTCACCAGCTGATACAGGCACAGGAGGCTCCCAAGCCAACTCCCACTGTTTGGAGACTGCAGGTAGTAGCCTATCTTGTCCACCACGGCTGTCCAATGGCCAGGAAAGTCATGTTTAATGATAGCACGGAGGCACATGGTCAGCTGGGCTCTACGGCAGGAGGGAAAAAGAAATATATTATAAGTAAGTAAGATCATGGCATAGTGTTTAAAATTAAAGGATAGACCCCAAATCATGGATTATTGGTCACAATACTTATATTATGTCATAAGCATCATACATATTTTGACAGCAGTGAAAGGGTCTTGGGAAGTGGTAGAAGAAAAACAAGAATAAAATCTTAGGGGATTTAACTTTGAGGAAGAAAATAATTTCAGAACATTTTAGGTACTTTCCCCCCTTTCTTCTCCCTCTCCACATGCATCAGGCAATATTTTAAAGGAATGAATTGCTCATGAAACCAGCTAGCTTTGTACTTTAAAAATGAATGTTTATACTTGCTTCTGAGGCTGAAAGCAACCACAAAAACACAAATTTGTACGTTTGCATTAAACAATAATGACCTGTGTTATGATCCAAGCCACAGGTTCCTCAAGAAATTACAGTCTTCCTGGGATATTCTAGAACAGGACTTTCTCAACCTCCAAAGGATATGGCAGAGCCAGTTAGGTAAAAAACATCTTACCATTCCTCCCCTTCCACACACTTTTAGATACCACTCACAAGGGTGAGGCAAAGCAGGATTGTTAATTGACTGAAGTGAGGTATGACTAAAAAAGCTGAGCAGCACTCAATTAGAAGCTGAAAAGAAATACTCTTGGCTCTGCTAAGCAATGAAGAAATATTTTCTATTATCTTCTCTATTTAGTTTTCCTTGGGTATTCTCCTGCAGTCCATTACATCAGGAGCCACTATTACAGAGTAGTTCAATATGGGGCCCTACACCTACTGATCCTTTTAGCTTTGTACAAACTTACCTTCCCCCTGAAGCCTTTGGAGTTTGTGCTTATTGCCAATTTGGTTCCTCTTCCCCCCTTATTCTTACAAGCAAACCATGAAAAATATCAGTATTAAAATATCAGACTAGTTCCAGTAAAGTTCCTTTGACTTTTTTAACCTCTGACAAATCTGCAAGTTTTTCCAGTATTTAAAAACCCCGTACTTTATTCCAGGTGATTGTCCCAGGGTTTTCAACTGTTCTTTTAGATGCAGGCTGTTATTGTAACATCAGGGCATTTTAAATATGAAGTTAGGAAATTATGCCCGAGCTAGCTTGCAAAAAAATCTTCAAACTTCCATTATTTCGTGCTCCTTCATATAAACCTAGCCTTGGTATTTATGACACGATGGCAGGGGAAACTACACGCCTTTACCTCATTATTATAGAAACAACAAGCACTTCCTTACCTTCTAGTGCAACCCTGGGAAGGAGCTCTATCTCTTAGTGGAGATACTGAACCTGTGTCAGAGCATGTTAGAAATGCTGAACTGGAAATGACGATTTAGTTCATTTCCTTGTCTCTGCACAGGCCCATTTATACCCTAAGCATTCCTGGCAGGTGTTTATCTAATCTACTCATGAAGACCTCCAGTGACAGCAATGCTATCACAATCTAATTCATTCTGGTGTATCATTATTTTTTTGAAGCCTTATCTCTAATTTCAACTTCAATCTGTAGTCAATCATTCCTCTTCCAGATATGATTACTGAAAAATAAAGACATCTTCATGCACTTGCTGATAGATTTAGGAGGAGAGTAAAGGAAGATTTTCTTCTGTTTTTCAAAGACGAACATGTACACACCACAGCCTAATCCCATCCTATCAGCCTCACTTTAATTAGAGGGATGAACAACCATAGACTGTTGTATGTCTGTGATTCTTAACTAGTCTTCCAGCAAACAGAAAACAGCAATTCTTCATTCTTTTAACATCTTAAAACCAAGAACGCTAATACACATTTAAATACTGGGATAACATACAAAAATTGCTGAAGTAATTAAGAAAAGGGCTACCAAAAAAAGGAAACAAATCTTGGGCAGTGTTTCCCCTGAATGGTTAATTCTGTATTGCAGACGGCCCTGTACACAATCTGCCCTCAAATCAGCCAAATAGGCAGGCTGTCACTACAGCAAGTGTTACAAGACACTTTGAACAAACACTGTAAGAGGATAAATCACATCACAGGGCTCTCAGCCAGGTTACCACATTTCTGAAAAACAAGTGCACAGAAAAAAGTTTAAATTAATTATTATTGCTTTTGCAAAACAAGTACTTGTTTCGTCTCCCAAAACACTGAGATTCTCACATTAACATCCAGACTGGCAGGTCTGAAAACGTGACCAACAGAAATATCTCTATGCAACGAAAGGTACCTCACTAAGTCAGGAGAACGAATTATCCCTTCTACAATGTTATCACGAATCTGCTGACGATCATTTTCATGGATGTTGAATGGAAACACTGCTTCTCCGGGAGGTGGCTCACGGTCTGGCCAGTACTGTGTCACCATGTTCTTCAGGTAAATGGCAGCTAAGTATAGACATGGAGGAAATGGTAATTGAATTCTAACACACTTCTACATTACTCAGTGCTCAAGATGTAGTACAGCTGAAAGCAGAACAAAGAGTTCAAAAGACGACTGAAAACCAGCACCCGAGTTCTTAACAATTATAGGCACTAAGCACAGCTGAGTCAGAAAAACTCTTTTCATGGTTTCACACAAGATCAGGCTCAAGTGCCTGTTCCTAAACAGAACAGGATGATATTCCTGTCAGCTTCTGTCAAGGTACATTCTTCATTCCAACAGTCTTCCATATGGACATAATACTCCATCATTCTAAACAAGCAAACAAAAATCTGCTTCTCTGTATTTTCACTCATCCCTAAAACAACTCCTCAAGCTCAGTAAGTGAAGTTTTGGAAGGCTCGTGTAAACAAATCGCTGCACACACAGATGGGACGCCCTGCTTGGGGAAATGCCCAGTACCAAGCTGGCACGTGGCCTACCTTCTATTCAGACAGAAATGTTTGTTGTGAATTCCCTAAGCTTTATCTCACTATTAGGATTTCCTATAATCCCTTAAAATTGTTCCCTTCTGTCTCACATGGAAAAACATGAAAAACAAAGTTAATCTTCAACAGAAAACCATGCAGCATTTATGCATCAGTACTAAAATGCCTGTAGGCATTCTTTAGGAAACATAGGAAATATGGTGTGAGGCATTAAAGGAATGTTCTTAATAAACTCTTATCCCTGTACACTATTTTGGTTGATTACTAGCTAGGGTTTTAAAGTATAAATAAGACATCCTTGAGTACAATCATTTGTCATGGTGATGACAAATTACAAAGTATGAAAACGTAAGAGTTTGTAAAATATTTTATAGGAGCAAGAGGAAAAACAGCTCTTTGTCTATGACATGCCAGAATATTCAGACAAGAAACAGGTCCAGAAATATCAGCCCAGGACTTTAATTTACTTTGTCCATACAAGTTATTGGCTTTTAAAAAATGCCCAGGGAAACCTGTTGACCTCCAAATGTAATTTAAATGTGCTTTTTTATTTTATAGCCCTACTCTGTAAAAAAATAAAAGAAAAAAATTCTACATACTTGGGTTTTTTCCTAAATGATACCGAAATGAGAGATTAATTTATAAAAATGACCTTATGGAGTTTAGATTAAGCATCAAACTTTAGTAAAGAATGGTTTAACAACGCCATTCAAAGCTGGATTATCTTTGAAAAAACAAACGCCAGCATGACAAACAGCATATGTCAGCATGCCCCAACACACCCAGGGGATTAATAGGATCTGTACCAAAAAAAAAACCCCACAGGGTTTCTACGGGAAATGCTGTTCCATAGGACAAAAACAAAGCTGTGAATAAAACAGCACTAATAATTTATTGAAAGAGCTGAATTTTCTCTTTATCTGTCAAAAATATTGTGCAGGAGTAGTTAAAATGGATTACGAGAATTTAGAATCTGATTTTACATAAATGTTAACTACAGTTAACTGCATCACCATACCTGAACTCACACACAACTGAGCAAGCCTTCTAGACATGCTCAGAGTATAAATGTGTATTTATCAGTGATGTGACCTTCCTTTTGTAAGCAGACACCACAGATAGCACCTAAGCCTATGTGGCTAGCCTTGATCTAGGGAACTAAGGGGGTTTTTTCCATTTTTCAGAAACTTCTGTTTTTCCAGGAAAAGAGATTCAAACAGAGAGAATGTATTCAAACAAGATACACTTTTTTATTTTTAAATTCACACTTGTCTCGGCATTCTTACTTCTTCACCACCAGGGGAAGGAATACCTGAGGCTCCCTGGGCACTCAGTTTTGAGTAGATATCATTCTCTTTTCATATCAGTATCACAGCAATCCAGTAGGGATCACCACGAACACAGGGAAGCCAAAACTGGACTCCACCCTATTCTCATGGTTTTATCTGACCCTCATGCAGGAAAGAAAAAGCAAAGATAGGTCCTTTTCATTTCCTCATTCCAAACAAACCTGAACTGACTTCCATTGCAACAGCCCAACACTCCATTGAAATAACTAACAGACTGACTTTCTACTGAAAGAAAATGAAACAAGGAATTCATCTCACCTGCTTGACGCACTGGAAATTCAACTTGATCAGATACTATTATTTGCAGCAGACTTGGAGCAAAATTGATGATCTTATAGGACTGAAATATATACAAAACACAGTTAGGAAGTCAGTATGTTTAAAGACGGCTGTGTTAGCAAATGCTGAATAAGAAATACAAACTAAGGATTTTGCAGTGTTTTTCCACTCTCCTCATGAAGTATGAAAGGTTTTAGCACTTGGATTGACCCAGATCTGCAACAGTCCAAATAATTACTTGTAAAAACTGAGCATGCAACAGCACATGGGTGGAATAAGTAATGTGACATGGTTCTCAACTAGAGATTAGTGATAATGAATATTTAAATAATTCTGAGAATACATAATGAGAAGCACTAAAGATCTATCTGAATCATTTAACTTAGCTGTGTAAATCCAATGGATATTGACACGCTTCATCAAGACATGCCATCTATTTGCAAAATAGTTTGCAGTAGAATAGCAACAGTGAAGATATTAAAAAACATTTAAAATTGTTTTCAAGTGTCAACAGCATTTGCATTAGCCATCTACAACTATCTTTTTGAGGAACTAGATGTATAGTGCATCTAAAAACTGGGGAAACAGTGGAATAAACATTTTCAATTTAAATCAAGTGTAGACAGATAACATTTCAAAACCCACAGCCTTCCTGGGAACTTTTCAAACACTACATCAGCCATGCAGCTGAAAAATTTCAAAGAGAAAACAATGCTCACTGAACTTCTGAGCAAAGCAGGCCAGATTTAAAAGATGTGACACTCTGATAGCATTATACTGCTGCCATTCACCAGGGCTCCTCCAGCAAGGAATCGCTGACTCAGCAGGGTGTAGTTACTACTAAGCCTTGGCAACATCAGTCGGTTCCAGCAGGTCAGATCTTTCATCCCTTGGATCCATGTGATTTATGTTCAAAAAGGGATGTTTCTTGGGGCTAGATGGCAGCAGCTTGCTGTACTTCACCTTTTATAGTGTCTCCTTCCCACTAGATTATGCCTGGAGATACTGTGGTTGTTTCCAGAGCTGTGCTTTAAAGTGCAAGTATTCAAGTGTACTACATCCTCTCATAAAATCTGCCTCACTTGAAGCTGTGAAATAAGAAGTAAGTTCTGCTCTTCATGTATCCAGTTCCTTGATCTAACATCTCCATAATGAGGTAAAATTGCATTGTTTCACGATGCCTGAGTGTACCAGCTGCATCACGACACTATCATTTGATAATTTTACCAAATCACTTAACTTTCTGGCCCTCATTTTATCCATTATAATGACAGTGTAATTCTAACCTACTCTGCGCTCACAGACTCATTTGATGCTTATAGAGTAATCTGAGATCTAAGATAAAAGCAGTAGTGGCAAATCAAAAGCATACTCTCCTGCAATTCCCTTCTCTATAAACTTTAATTATCCATAAGAAATGCTCCAGATGAAGTAAAGCTGTAACAGACAGCACAGGAACTCCATTTATCTACAGACATGCTGAACTGATTGAAGCATACTGAATTCCAAAGATCACCTTTTAATTGAGCATCCTGGAGTGCAAAGATTGCCCTCCAGAATCTGTGGGCAGAATCTGGACAGAATCTGTGCAATGCTGGTGGGTTCTGATAGGGCTGCAGCATCATCCTCCAGCACTCAACACCCAACCCCCAGGGAGATAAGGAAAGCATGAGAAATCCCAGCAGCACAGAAAACCAAAAAATATGCATGAACTCTTAACAGTCCTTTCTGTTCTCAACAGTGCCAATATGCTGTTCGCAGACCCAACTACACACAGCTTTGACTACTATAAACACACCAATTGGAAATGCAACTTTTTGTGGGCTTGTTTTGTTGTTGTTGGTTTCCTGCTGTAATTCCACCAGTACCACATTTAGGGCGGACACAGTGATAAACAGTATTATCTCCCTTTCTCTGTCCAAATAGTTTTTACTGAGTCCACACTTAAGTCAGCGCTACTCCAGGGAGCTTTATTGGTACCACTTGCGCTGGTGTACAACTGCTGTCCCTGAAGTTTTGCCAGGATATACACAAATGCAGTCACTTGGCCTGTGTGCCAGATCCTCTCAGCAAGCGCCCAGAGTGACAAAAGACATGTTACGCAGAAGGTACGCACGTGTCCCAGAGGGGGTCCCATCCCTACCGGCACATGGCTATGCAAGGTTCCTTTACACTTCACATACCACCGCCCCTAAGGAGATCACAGGGCCCACCAAATCCTCCTCTTTCAAACTGTTATCATGGCCATAATTCACATTTTACACAGCTCCCTTTACTACTCATTCTTAGAAACACAAATGCTGTAGAGATCAACAGAGACCGTGAGCCCATTTTAGAAACAAGACACCCGATTCTGTTGTATTTGTGAAGCTCAAATTCCATCCTGCTCACTTGTGCAGCAACAAACCCAGTCAGGAAAACCACATGGCGCTTGCAGTTTTTAGAACAGAGGACGTTTTAAAAAGCTGCATGCAGCAACATTTTTCCTATACCAGCACATTCTCGTTTGTTTAGCTGTTATGCTAATTGTGGTCTTGGGACTATCCCTTCCCTGCCTTGCTCCGGACATCAGCGAGCAAAGCTGTACAGATCCCACGAGGGCAACTGTCAGGTGTGCACTGTGTAAATGGAGAGAGACAAGGAAGAGACCCTGGAGCTGGGCGAGTTCAGGAAGACAGCTCTTTGTATCACTGCAGCTGCACCTTAACAAAAGGAGAGCAAGAATATTGTCAGTTCCACAGAAGGAACGGAAAACTATCTGCTGATTTTGAAGAGCCGTGCCCAGGAGCCGCAGGGAGGCACCAGATGGCTGAAAAAGACCTCCAGCACAACTCCAGTTAATACAGCACGCTGCTTTGTGCAGTTTGTGAATAATTACATTGCCTTGAACCCATACGGTTGTGATTTGGTAAAACTTTCTGTGAAGGTGCTGATCCACGGGGGCATGTGTTTATTTTGAAGGAGTAAGTGGAAGTTTTTGAAAAATAAACTTTCACTGAGTACTTCTAAAGAGTAATTAATGTAAAGCTGCCTAGAACACATCCTGACTGTTCTTTGTATGAATCACAGATCATTTATGATAAAAAAAAAGTCATTTAATTTCCACTGGGATTAAGAGGATGGGATACAGCAATGTGCAAGGCTAGCAGCTAAACTAGGAGAGGCATACAGCATTAGGAAGACACAACTGGGTAATTTACAGCAATGGAGGAGAGATGCACACGTCCCCATGCACACTGTTCCACCTGTGCCCACTGTCTCAAGAGCTGTGCACTGCAGCTGTACAGCTTTCTGGTCTCTGTTCCTCCACCTTTGGCCTAACATATTCTTCCCTGCCACAGCATCACACATCCAGTCCTCAAAAGGTCACACATTATACACTACTAAACTCATTTCAGGAAGCGTTATTCTTGTGTCTCAGTTGCTGTCACATTTAAGGCCCACAGCAAGCAACTGCTCCAGAATCACGTCTGTCAGTGACCTTCCCACAGCACTGAGAGCAACCACAGTGCCTGAGTGCAGAGTGGCACTGAAAGGTGCTTCTTCCCCTGCAGAACAACAGGACACTCTAGGACAATGGATATGGGACACCTGGAAGCTTTTCCTCAGGTTCTGCAAGTGAAGCCAAGATCATCCTTCTTCACCAGTAGTAAACATCACTTTCTCTGTACCTCTGAATCCAATTATGGCACATAAAAATCACAGAAAACACAAGGCACTACATCTTTGTTTGCAAAGACAAACCCAGAAGAAATTTGTATCTTGAATTCATAAGCAATTAACTGTTTACAGAGATTATTTTAAGGCTTAAATACATATGGTCCAAATGCTCAACCTGCTTTACCAAGTTTTATTTTCTGTTTGCTGTGTACCGAAAATGTGTTACTTTGAAATTCCATCAGCATTTGTCACACTTGGGAATATTCCTGCAGTTGTTAATAGTATTTTTCTCTCTTGTTTTTTTACATTGTCAGTCACAGACAGTTGTTGAAACAAATTAGAACTTCAAAAGACACTTTCTTCTTTCCCTGCCTACATGCAAAAGTAGTGTGTGGGGAGGGGAAAACACACAGTGAAAATAAGCATGTGTAAGAACCTACCTGAGCTTCTTTCCTCTATTGATTCTGCTGTCAAATTTATCCAGTCTCAATGAAACTCCACTTCCCACAGAACTTCTAATCATCCAAGTCAACTTCCTCATAAAATCGGTCTTTAACACAAATACCTGAAATTCCTTCCTCTACCTATCATGAGGTGCTCATTGCCACTTTCAGAGTGGTGTTAAGATCCCTGCCCACTACAGCAGCCAGCTCAAACAATGTGTAAAGATACAGAAGGAAGAGAAACTTTATTCTGGACTCCTGTGCTTTTGGGCAATCTTCTCACACTTCTTCTAGTGCTGCTGCTCAGTTCCCGCCAAAGCCGAATTATGTCACTACTGCCCAATATTATTAAAACGAACAGCTGTATCTCTGCCTTTGTGTTCTTATTTCTCCCTTTGTTACAGGCCGAAGAAATGTATTACAGCACACTGAGCCACTGAAGATTAATGCATAAAACCTGCATGGAAATCCTATCTGAATTGGAATTGAAATGACTGTGTATGTTCAATAATCAGACAGTACATTCCACAGCATTCCAAGAACTGGCACATGAAAGCAGCATACAGCCATAACATAAATAAATAAATAAATAAGTGAACCCAGCAGAATTCCTTGAAGTCCATGAGACACAGTAACAAGTGGAATAGCCGGGAACAGATACTGAAGAAGGATGCCCAGAAACTGAGTATCCTTCTTGGTATGATAACTGACCATTCCAGCACATACAGAGTGATTGATAAATACAATCATAACGCGGACACTGATTAGGATGTGACAGAGCTGAAGAAAAAAAGGTGCGGTGGGGGGGGCAAAAGAAAAAGAGGGAGATAGAAAGATGTGTACACTTCAAAAACCAACAGGCTAAAAGGGAAATGACAGCAGTTACACGACAGAGATTACCAACCTGGCAGGAAATTACTGCTCTAGTTTAGCAAGAATCAGATTTCAAACAAATCCCACACTTACAGTTGTGTTCAGATCACAGAGAGAAGTGAAGTTTGTTGATGACTCAGAAGTAGCATCAAGCAAGGAGAAAGATTAGAAAATCCTGTAAAGAACTGAATGATCCTCAGAACTGCACCAACAAAAAAGGAGTGGGGTAATAGGACAAAGTATATGGTCAGGTACTCAAGAATAATAGGAATTTCTCCTAAAAGCTTGAGGTTTCTTAGTAAAGAACAACCATAGGATAAAAGGATCTTGGCATATTGAGTGATAAGAAATATGTAGATGTTGGACATGAATAAGATAATTGTAGATTTGGGATGTACCTAAGGAGGTATTAGTGGCATTGAGCACAAGGCTTTCTGGAACGCTGCAAACACATAACAACCAGATTGTATAGGAAAGATCAATTCAAAGGAAAACCAGTGCAGGGAAAAGCTGTGCTCTGCTATTATTAGATTTCATAAATTCAGTTCTATGACACAGCAAAGGAAATAGTGCCTGTTGAGGCTGGGAAAACAGGCCTCCAGGGATCGGTCTCTAACAAATATGTCAGAGAGGGTACCAAGAAACCTATTCTAGTTAAGAAGTGAGATTGGCACAAATGGATATACATGGACCATAAACTAATTTTGGCTGGAAACCAACACTTGTTTCTAGCTGCAAGATGAAGAAAACTCACAAGCAGCCTTAGGGGAGATATAATAAGGGCAAAAAAAAAAAAGGAATCTTGATTCTATTTCTGAATGCAGTTAGATGATAATCTAGAAGGCAGACAGCAAATTCATTGATTTGGCTTTATCTTTATGCAACAGGAACATACAGAAGAGAAAGAAGCATTTTTCAAACATGCTGGGACTTCTTACAGGTAGAAAAGCTTTTCATTCATTTAATCTCCATTCCCTGTGCTCTACGCTGTAAGCAAACTATGGAGTGGGGACTGTTCTGATGACTGTCCTAAAGGATTCTCGGAACTGGTACAAGCAATGAGGTGCCCACAATGAGGGACTATACTGGTGGACTAGTAGGATTTGTAGTGTCTGGGAAGCTCTTGTCACTACCTGGACTCAAACCTAAATGCCAATGTACGCTGCAGACGTGCTAACACAGCCAAGTTTTACCCCAACACCCACCAGTGTGCCTCGGGAGCAGCATCGCTGTAACCATGGCACAGAACAAAGGTGACCCCTGTTCTGTTCGGCCGAGGGTTATTTTCCCACTTCAGGCCTCTATTGCTGGAGAGTTTTCTATTTGGTTGGTGGACTGGTTCCTTTGCTAGAACAAGATAAATGCTAGAACAGCATCTGGATTCCAGCACTTGCAGGGACACAATGACATGTCAACACCATCATCAGACACACGGGAGTCTGACACATCCCTTTTGAAGTCTTGCTTCAAAAGCACTGAAAAGCTTCAAGATGTCAAAGTCCCACGTTAAGCAACATTCTTTAGGAGCACTTTTGTTCCTCTCATCCGAGGAGTAATGTCAAACCCAGCACGGCATCAGCACATTATGTCAGTCAGATACACTGTGCTTCATTTATAACAGGAAGCCTACACAAAAATAGGTATGTCTTAATTTTGAGATTCATTCTTTATAATAGTTAGGAAAAAACGTGTCAACTATTTTGAAGAAAAATCTGCATCTCAACCTGTTCTCAATAAGTCTACTTGCACTCTTGAATCCAAACCCTGTGTCTTTCATGAGAACTGTGTTTCCCATCACCTGAATTTAAAACATTCCACAGCTCTCAAGCTTAAAATGGTTTCAAAACTGTTCCTGAGCTTCACAGTAGTTACTGATGATGTGAAAACAGCATTAGGAGCAGGACCCAGGAACAGAGAGCTGCCTCTTTTTTCTGAACAGAGGACTGCAGTAGCAGTAGTTTGTATTCAGTTTTGACTCCTGTGCAACAGGCTGCTGACAAATATTTGTAATTTCCCCCTCAGCCCTTAACAGTAGGGACAAAAACAGGTACTGATGAACTTTTAAAGTAACTATGCCAAATAAAGAAAAAAATTATTGCGTTCTTATCTAACTATTCCCAAGAGCATTCTCAATGTCCAGCACTTAATCCACTGATTTACTAAAGGACCTTACCAACTGCTAAGGCAAGGATTAGCTGTATCTAATTCAGAAGGAGTTTTAAGTTGCCTAAATAGAAAACTAAGCCAGAGGAGCAATCCTGAAGCAGCCGTAATTCCTGACAGCCAATTCTCAGAGACTGTTTTGTTATCGCACCAACACAGAGGAGAAACTCAAGTCCTCCCATAGAACTGATCAAACATTCCACCGAAGCACGGGGGTTAAAGCTTTATTAATGCTGTGCAAGGGAGCTTTCTCTTTTCTCAGACGTTCAAAGGTTGCGGCCAGAGTTCTGATTCGGTGCGCACGCAGTACCGCTACACCAGTGAAAGGTTTTCACAAAAGGAAAAGGTTCTTCCCCCAGAGGGTGGCTGGGCACTGGAACAGGCTCCCCAGGGCAGTGGTCACAGCGCCGAGCCTGTCAGAGCTCAAGAAGCGTTTGGATGATACTCTCAGGCACACGGAGGGATTGCTGGGCTGTCCTGCGCAGGGACAGGAGTTGGACTCGATGGTCCTGACAAGTCCCTTCCAACTCCGTGTATTCCTCGACTAACTGCGGGATGCCGCGACCAACACCGCGCACGAAATCTATCGCGCCCTCCTCCAAGCCCCACCGGCCGCGCTGCCGAAGGGGACGGCGGCAGCCCCGGGCGCCAGAGCCGCCCGCCGCCGGGAGCGCCCGGGGCGCGACCCGCGCAGGGCCACACCAATGTCACC